>JAVKOQ010000294.1:0-60000 GCA_031835245.1 Balamuthia mandrillaris
GGTGGGAGAAGAAGCTCGTGGTGGAGGTGGTGGAACGACGTGCAACAGCAAAGGAGAAGAGACAGCGAGAAGGAGCAGGAGGAAAGGAGGAGGAGCAAAGACGTACCCTTGTTTGGTGCATCTTTCTTCGAACGTTTTAATTTTTTCCCGCTCTTTTTTTTTGTTGGCCATAATCCCAATCCTACATCATTAATTGCTTTATTTGGTAGATACATACGTGGCAATTAATGGAAGATCAATCTCTACAGTAACGAGTTTCAATTCGCCAATCGAAAATCATAAGAGCTATTTTTTCAGACTTTCGTGACGTGTTCGTCCTTATTTTGTCGACTTTCGCATATTGGATCTCTTGTCGTATTGGTGGATCTGAGAGCCACCGGTTCATTGAACAAAAAAGAACCAGAGAGCGTTTTGGTTCACAAAAAACCAAAACACAATGAACGAAGAACCAGCAGCAACAGAGGAAAGCTCTTCCTCCTCCTCCTCCTCCTCCTCTTTCTCCCACATGGACGGGGGGCAATATACGTCGACCCCCACCACCGCCAGCTCTCCTTCTCCTGGACGAAACAAGTCATGGAGCTCACGAGCGACCGCCGCTGCTCCTTCGTTGCCTGCCTCCAACAACAAACAAAAAAGAAGAAGGAAGCTCCCTCTGCCTTCTTTGTTTGCTCCCGCCCATCACCTCAACAAAGCAGCAAGCGTTTCCGGTAGCAAAGACAAAGTTGGTGCTGCTGGTGGCTTTGACGATGAAGAACTGAAAGAAGCAGAACAAGAGCGTGCGGAAGCTTTCGAACAATGGCAACGACCACAACACCAGAATAGGGATGAGATCGAACGAGTAGCACAAGAGGATGACGAAAAAAAGCAGGCAAAAGAGAAAGAAAAAGAAAAGGAGAGACCTCTTATCAGCCACCTCCTTCGGAGGAAGCACACGAAGCTGAAAACAACAGCAGAGCTGATTCAAGGCCGTGACTGTGGTGGAGCTGAAGGTGAACCAGCGGCGTGTCTTGCCGACTTTCCCGATGAATTGTTCCTTTACATCCTTTCGTATTTGGAACTGCAAGAACTGGGCACCATCGCGCTGGTGTGCCGCAAGCTGCTGGTATTCTTCCTTTGCCTTTTCGGCTTCCGTCCTGCTGCTCTTTCCTTCCCTCTTTCTCTGCGTCTGAACGTCACGCCTTTGTTGTCTGTTGCTCAACAAAAAGGTTCTATCCGAAGATGACATAGACGCGTGGCTTTTGTGAGCATAGATGGCCGAACAAGACTTTAGCAGGTTCTCCATCTTCGTCCGCTTCTTCGCTCGGTGGTGGGCCGTCACCATCTCCCTACAACGACGGCAACGTGAGAACTTCTTGGAAGCGAGTCTACCTGTATAAATCATGTGTGAACAAGACCTG
Source organism: Balamuthia mandrillaris (assembly GCA_031835245.1). Classification (NCBI taxonomy): domain Eukaryota; phylum Discosea; order Longamoebia; family Balamuthiidae; genus Balamuthia; species Balamuthia mandrillaris. The sequence continues at coordinate 1,398 of JAVKOQ010000294.1, forward strand.
GATGGCTCCTACGTATCGCCCAGGGGTCACGACGCTCACCGGTCATAAGGCGGACGTGCTTAAAGTCCGTTTCAACGAGAGGCTCATTGTTAGCGGCTCCAAAGACCGAAGCATCAAAATATGGAACGTTCATACTGGCCAGTGCCTTAGAACCCTTCAGGGACACCGAGGTTTGCTCATTTGTTTCATCGCTCTTCTCCCTTACTCTCGCCTCAATCCCTCTTCCGTTTGTTCTTCCTCCTTCCTCCGTCCTTCTTCCTCCTTCCTCCGTCCTTCTTCCTTCTCCCCTTCATTCTCTCTTACACGGATGCACAAAGGGAAGGTCTACTGTGTACGATTTGATGATAGCAAGGTGGTCAGCTGCAGCCAAGACCAGACCATAAAGGTATGGGACATTGAGACAGGCAAATGCATGCGCACCCTGCGAGGCCACTCCGACAAAGTGTGGTGCATGCGGTTCGATGAGGAAAATATCGTAAGGTTTGTTCTATTTCTCCTTCCTCGGTGAATGTTTCCATTCTCTTCCTCTTTTCTCACCACATGAGAATGAGCAGTGGCGGCTTCGATCACACGTTGAAGATATGGGACCTTCACTCCAAAAAGTGTCTTAGAACACTTACTGGGCATACGTTCGTATTCCCATCCTAGAACAATTCATCAAAGCTTTTGTTTCAAACAAGGTTGTTAAAACGCTATATTGTAAACATAGGCATTATGTCTACGACTTGCAGTTTGATAAAGAAAAGGTGGTAAGCTGTGCGGCTCATCCGGACAACACCATCCGCATCTGGGATCAACGGAAGGGGCGATGCCGCAACGTGCTCAGTGGCCATTCTCACTACGTCTACTGCCTCCAATACGACCACGAAAAAATTGTACTTATTCTTTTCATCTGTTGATGTCCCTCTTCTTCCACTTCTTGCTTGTTCTTCTTGTTCATGACAATTGTTGTTCGTGGTATTCCATATGTTGTTCTTGTTCTTCTTCTTGTGTTTGTTCCTCTTGTGCTTGTGCTTGTGCTTGTTCTTCTTCTTCTACACTTCTTGCTTTTTCTTCTTGTTCCTCTTCTTTAGTGTTTATTATCCGTTTGTCTTGTTCATTCTTCTATCGTCGTTTCTCTTCTCTTCTCGTGTAGTTTGACAATAAGCTTCACATAATTTAGATAAGCGGCAGTGGAGACCAACAGATAAAGATATGGGACATCCAAACCGGAGAATGCACGGACACCCTCCAGGCTCATACTTCCGCCGTTTGGGCCATCCAATTCGACGAAGACAAGATAGTGAGCGGAAGCACCGACAAGTCCATCCACATCTGGGACATCCATACCAAGAAGGTGGTCAACACTCTCCATGGCCACTCCGAGTCCGTTGCAAGCCTTCAGTTTGATGACGAGAAGATCATCAGCGGCTCCGCCGACCGCACGCTCAAGGTCTGGAACTTTCGAGGTCGTCGATATAGACAACGAAAGGATGGAAGAGAAGCGAATAGAAGAACAGTTCAGTCAGCATGGGCAGCGGCAACGGCGGAGGGCAAGCCCTTTAGCTTGGAGTTGAGCGGTGACGACGAGGATGAAGAGGGTGAAGAAGATGAGATGGTGCCAAGCTATCAGAGGAGCAATTTTTACATAGGAGGCTCCTCACCATCACCTTTTATGCATCGGTATCATTATTATCGCGGTGGCGGTGGTGGTGGCAGTGGCAGTGGTGATGAGCCTCCAGCTTCCTTTCCCCGCAGCAACGAAAAGAAATGCGTTATTTGTTAGTTAGCTTTGCGAGTTTGCTATCATCCATAGAGCATGCCTTCTTCTTCTTCTCTTCTGCTTCTCTTCCCCGTTTCTTGTGTTGTTTCTCCTCCATCTTTCTCTGCTTCACTTTTTGCTCAAAGTGGAGGAGGGCTCTTTTGTTGTCCAATCCTCCACTGAAGCCGCGAAGTGAGCCATCCGCCCCAATCACCCGATGGCAGGGCACGCAGATGCCCAATGGGTTGGCTCCATTACTCGTCCCCACAGCTCTTTGAGAGGGAAAACAGTAAGTAGATAGGCAAAGAGGAATGATGGAACGAAAAAGCAAGAAATAACAAAGGACAAAGAAGAAAGCAAATTGAAATGACCTACCGGACAGCTTTAGGTTTGCCAATGGTTCTCGCAATGGCGCTATACGATGTGGTGGTCCCAAACGGGATGGTTTGGAGGTGCTGCCAAACCGACTAACAACAAAACAAAACAACAAACGTTATAGCGGTTCGCCAAGACAAGACAAGACAAGACAAGGACCTTTTGAAAGTCAGTAGCAAAAGGATGCTTGAATGGGAGGTCGAACTGAAGCCGTTCTCCACCAAAGTATTCTTGCAGTTGTGTTATTGCACGATGCAAAATGGGAGACTGGAAAAGCAGAAAAAAAAGAGAAAAAAGAAAAAATAAATAACAGAAAAAAAGAAAAAGAAAAATAAATAAAAGAAAAAGAAAAAAAGAAAAAGTTTAAAAGAAGAAAAATAAATAAAAGAAAAAGTAACAAAAGAAAAAAAGAAAAAGTTTAAAAAAAGAAAAATAAATAAAAAAAAGTAAAAAAGAAAAGGGAGAAGGAACCTTCTGAGAGAGCGCCTCAGGGTTCGATTCGTTGCAAGGAACAAAGCGCCAGGCCGGAGGAATGCCGCTTTGGTTGCGTGGATAAGACGTGCAAAAGTGAACCATGTAGAGCCCTTCCTCATCCGCAGCAAGCAACAAACGAAGTGGAGCCAAAGCGTTGAGGTTGGCAAAGTCCTGCAGTTCCGGCACAGCCGTTCGCCAGTCCAACGTCCACTCCGTGTAGACCAGCGGGAGGTCCTTGTACAACAAAAAGTCTCCTCGCAAAGGGGAGGAGGCCCGCCGAGGAGACGCTGTTGCGCTAGTCCCTTCCATCGCTCTTTTTGTGGGTAGATTTCGCTGCTTTTTTACTTTTCTTGGAAAATTTTCAAGCAAATATATTTTGCCGACACCCAGTAAAAGTGTTATCGTAACGAGTCGAACAGAAGGCAGTCAGAGTAAATGTCGACAAAAAGAAAAAGGTAATCGACGGGAGTCGAACAGCCGAAATTCAACAACTTGAGGCACGTGTTTTTTTTTTCTTGTTTTTTTCTGGCACAAAGAAAACTGCGAGTCGAGGCAAACCAAAATGGTAGCCCTGCGTTGCACCGTCGCTATTTAAAGAAGCTGATGGTTGTATGTGAATAAATCAAGGGGAAAAGCAAGGGTCGGAAGTCCTTGGGTTGCAAAAATGTTTCACATGCTACTTCGCATCAAAATTATCATCAAGCTTACCAACTTGATAGCAGAGTACCACCATTTCAAAACCTTGTGCTTGTATCGAAGTAGTAGGAGGATCGACTTAGCCTCCTTTTCACCCGAACACCCTATCATTAACAAAGTACCTTCCTTCGGTTTGTTGAAGGATTGCTGAGTGTGTACGTCGGTAGAAGACCTTACACCTAGGAGCAATCACCATGGAGAGTTGCCAAACTCCTTAACACAATAGAACATAACCATTCCCTTTACCCTCTGCGAGGGAACGGTTTCCCCTATACACTTCACCATCCTTTGGCATGGTACGCCGTCAACCGCTTCCACCTTTCCCCAATCTTTTTTGTTTTCATGAAAACAGCAACAGTTAGGCTCTCGAATGACTTCGTTCCTGGGCATCGCGGCCAAGGAGTTGCAACGCATTACACAGTTGACTTTTTTTATAAAACACCAAAGTTGTGGCGAGCCAGGAATTGCTCGCACTGCCTAACATGATACACAGAACATATCTCTTCAAACAACGTTTTTGCGTTCGCTACTTGTCTCACCCTCCATTCTTCACCGCCGGCGTCATCTCCTTTTTCTTTCTGTTTCGATGAAGGGAGAGGATAAACTGCCATCCACTGAAGCAACAACGCTTTTGCAAACGGTTTGGTGCAATGATCTCCCATCAGGCCAAGTGCCCTGCTCCAACAACGATGTGCTCGAGAGAGGTCTCCTCGCATAGCAAAAGTCAGGCCTATAGCCACCCACAACCATTCTTGAATGGCATATTCAAAGGACAACTGTTGTAGCCAATCGCAGAGCGTGTCTGCCAGTCGAATGAACTCTTCAGCCTTTGTTGTTGCTCCTTCTTCTTCATCGTTGTTCTTTCGGTCATGGTGATGCTCCCAAAGCGCGTAGCATTGTTCGAAGCAGAGTTGCAAAGAGATGAACATACGGAATTGAGTGACCACTCCTGCCGAACAGAGTTGCATGGCTTTCCTAAAGAATAGTTCCAGCTCATCCCATCGCTCCTCCAACAAACACGCCTGAGCCAATCTACAGTAGTAACTCATTCTCGCCAGTGCAGAAACCTTGTGCATACCCCTCTGCTTCATCTCTCTGTCCACTTTTCTCGCTTCCTCCACTTTGCCGACTCTCAGCCACAACAGGCTCTGCAAACGAAGCGCGCTCTCCGCAGTGGCCAATGGAAAGCCTCCTCGTTTGTGGATGACTCGTTCCACAAGCTCCTCGGCAATGGTTAGAGCTTTTTTGGTCTCTCCAGCGGCATAAAGCAAATTCAAGTGGATGGCCTGCATGTCGTCCAGTCCTTCCGCATTACCCTCTCTGGCCAGCGCTTGCGCTCCTTGTTCGGCGGCTTGAAGGGCAGCAGGAAGCGTTTTGCTGTCGCGAATGTTGAGGAGCTTGAGGCGGCCGTTGGCTTGCATGCGAGTAGACATGGAGCCCTTGCAGTGGAGAAGGAGATGTTCCACTTTGCGGGAGTAGAGTCTGTGAACCCATCGCCATCCTAGTCCCCACCTCTTTGGTGGAAACCTTTGGTGTTGATGGTTATTATTGCAACGAGAAGAACAGGAACAACAAGAAAGAAAGAACAGCAGCAACACCAACAAAAGCTTAAGAGGAAAGAGGAAAACACCTTTGGTGGGTGGATCCACCGAGTTCCATGACAAGATAAGAGTAACTGTCCATCATCAAGTTTGGATCGTCCAACAACTCCGCCAAGTTGATCATCTGCAAGTTACAAAGTAAAAAGTGGTCCACGTCCCATGCTAATACGTTGCCAGTGCTGGAGAAAGAGTCAAGACAGGTAAGAACGGACAAGGAAGAAAGAAACAAAGCAAGGAATGCGTACAAATACAGCCGAAGGTACGCTTTGTAACACAGGCGAAGCACACGATCTCCTCTGCGCCTCCCTAAGAAGACTTTTGGATAAAGGTGATGAAGCAAGTTGGCGCGAAGTATGTCCAACAGTCCGTCTGATGCTTTCATTTCTGGATAAGGTCGTCCTAAACGTTTCAAACCGGCTTTGATGCTTTCGACTCCATCTCTGTAATTACCTGTCTTTTGTTGTGCTATACCGATCATTATTTCCAACGAGCCGATTCTCCAACTTTCGTCTTCTTCTTCTTCGTCTTCACGACCAACTGTTTCTTCTTTTCCTGCTATAGTACTCATCTTTTCCTGTTCTTCGTTTGACTTTGTTGCTGTTCCTTCTGTGTCGCAAGGAGAAGAGGCAGATGGAGACACAGAAGCAGAAGAAGGAGACGAAGAAGAATCATGATGAAGAGACAAAGAAGCAGAAGATGAAGAAGGAGAAGGTGGAGTTAACGTTCTCCAAGGATGACGCTGTCCCTCTTTTTCAAGGGCGAGAGCTTTCTTCCAGGCTCTGATGGCTTCCTTAAATGCGTTATTCTTGTTGGCAGCTGCTGCAGCTTTCTTATAGAAGAAGAGAGCTTTTTGCGGGATGCGAGCCCCGTCGTAGTGATGAGCTATAAGGGGGTAAGTGAGCTGGGTGTTGCCATGCTTCTCTTCCAACCATTCGGCAATCATCCGATGGGCTAATTGCCTCTTGGTAAACGGGATGGTCGTGTAAATAGTTTCTGTGATAACAAGAGTTTAACATCCTTCGAAAGAAACAAGCACCAAACACAAACAAAGACATAAAGAAAGAAACAGTTTGACAGAAGAACAAAAGAACTTACTTTGAATAAAAGGATTCTTCACAAAGTAGATGAGCTCCTGCGAATCACCAAACCGGCTCAAAAAGTCCATCCTTACCAACTCCTCTAGTTCGTCCTTTAGCGTTATGCCTTGCTTAAACAACTGCTCCAGGTATCCCATCCTCCTTGCTAGCTCTTGTGCATGGTCCACATGAAACCTCATCGCCAAGATGGAAGCCATTCGAAGGAGGACCTGTTGGGGAAGTGGCAACGAATCCAATTGACTGAGTATGGCAGTTTCCAAAGAGATCGGTAAGCTATGCTCTTCTCTTTCTTCTTCCTCCTCATTTCGGTAACTTTGTTCGCCTCCTTCGTTGTCTTCTTCATTGTCTTTGCTTCTTTCGTTTTGTTCAGCTGCTTTCCTCCTGCATTCCCTTTGAAGGTGTTTAGCGAGGATGGAAGCTATTAGGGGATTGCCTTTGCTGAACGAAACAAGGCTGTTGCGTTGAGAAGGAGTGATGCGTTTGCAGCCGGAAACAACGAGGGCCAATCTACAGATCTCCTCCTCTTCCATTGGGCGAAGTTCGATAATAGTTGCGTTTTCATCTTTTGCCAACACCTTTTGCCAGTGTGGCAGTTGTTCTTGTTGCTCTTCATTTTCATCATCTTCTTCCTCTTCTTGGTCGTCGTTCGTGGAAGCAGCTGCAGAAAAAGATGAAGAAGAATCTGTTCTGCTTCTTCTTGTTCGAAGTTGGCTTCGAAGGGGAATAGGTCTTCCTAATAACATGACGAAACAATCGTTGGCAAGATGGTCTCCTTTGCTGTAAAGTTGTTTGACGGTGTCGAGAATGTACGCTAAACCTCTCCATGATGACGAATCCATCCAGTGACAGTTTTCTATGACGATGATGATGGGAAGAGAAGTCATATCGATGACCGTTTGCACCACGTAGGAAATGATGGTAATCATCATTCGCTCTCGCTTTTCTCCTGTCAGTTGTTTGGTCTCTGCAATACACATATTATTTTGAACAAAAGTTATATATAAGCAGAAGAAGGAAAACAAATAGAAATATAAAGAAGAAGAAGAAGAAGAAACCTTCGTTTTCTTCTAGATTGACAGGCATAAAGGCGCTAAGCAATGGAGCATACTTTAACAATTCAGGTTCCTTCTTCAGTACATCCAAAAACACCTCCAACATATCCGCTTGTTGAGTTGTGTGCTGGAACAACTGCGAAAAGACCTGATAAAACACAAACCATGGGGTTGCTTTTATAACAGGGGAGAGTTAATACATAAGAGCATAAGAGAAATAAGTGAAAAAAAGAAAAGGATGAACCTTGTTCCACTTCAGTGGCTTGAACGTCCACTTCAATGGCAGTCGGAAAGTAGCTCAACAACTCGCTCAGAAGGACTGTCTTTCCCATGCCTGACTCGCCGTACAGATAGACAATCTTGAACCTACGATTGTCGAGATACTCCGCCATCAGTTGCTTCAACAGCGCTCTTTCGTTCTCACGTCCAACTATCATATCCTGCCATTTGATATGTTATTACTTCAAAGCAACAGAGAATGAGAGGAGAGAAGAAGTTCTAAGAGATGTACCTTGTCGGCACTGTCGATGCGTGGCATCCTTCTTCTTCCAAGACTGGGCGTAAACACAGGTACCGCTTTCTCTTTGCCTTTTACTAGAATGTCTTCCATTCGCTTCAACAAAAACGTGGCTCCCATCTCTCTAACCGCTCTCTCCGTAGTTTCATCAATGAATATGGCGCCTTTTTCTCGTTTCTCTCCGTTTCCATCTTCCAACGATAAGCTGTTGTGATGACGAGCAGCTGCTCCCATCAAGCGAGCGCTGAGGTTGACGCAGTCTCCAACAATGCAATACTCACATCGAGAGAGACTTCCAATGTTACCGCAGAAAGCTCGGCCCGTGGTAACGCCGATAGAGTTCGGCACGTTTAATGCAAGTAACTTTTGAAAGTAAAGAGAGTGAGATAAAGAGAGAGAGAGAGAGAGAGAGAGAGAGAGAGAGAGATGTACCTTGAGGTTTATTGCCATAGCGGCATGAACAGCGGAGATGGCGTGATACTCCAAAGTGGAGAAGGAAAGCCCAAACACGGCGATAAGGACGGCTCCTTTATCGTCCACAATGAACTGACGAAGGTTGCCCTTGTAATGGTATATTATGTCCAATGCAGATGCAAACGAGTTCTGTAAAACGGGAAAGCAACTTTCGCTAGTACAGTCAACTAGAGAGAATGAAGGGTAAGAAAAAAGGGACAATAGAGACAATAGAAGAAAAGAAGAAGAAGAACAAGAAGAACAAGAAGAAGAAGAAGAACAAGAAGAACAAGAAGAAGAAGAACAAGAAGAACAAGAAGAACAAGAAGAAGAAGAACAAGAACAAGAAGAAGAAGAACAAGAACAAGAAGAACAAGAAGAAGAAGAAGAAGAAGAAGAAGAAGAACAAGAACAAGAAGAAGAAGAACAAGAAGAACAAGAAGAGCAAGAACAAGAAGAAGAAGAAGAAGAAGAAGAAGAAGAAGAACAAGAAGAAGAAGAAGAAGAAGAAGAAGAAGAAGAAGAAGAAGAAGAACAAGAACAAGAAGAACAAGAACAAGAAGAACAAGAAGAAGAGAAGAAGAAGAAGAAGAAGAAGAACAAGAAGAAGAAGAAGAAGAAGACGAAGAAGAAGAAGACGAAAGAACAAGAACAAGAACAAAACAAGAACAAGAAGAAGAACAAGAAGAAAGAAGAAGAAGAAGAAGAACAAGAAGAACAAGAAGAACAAAGAAGAAGAAGAAGAAGAAGAAGAAGAAGAAGAAAAGAAGAAGAAGAAGAAGAACAAGAAGAAGAAGAAGAAGAAGAAGAAGAAGAGGAAGAAGAAGAAGAAGAAGAAGAAGAAGAAAAGAAAAGAAGAAAGAAGAAGAACAAGAAGAAGAAGAACAAGAACAAGAAGAAGAACCAGAACCAGAACCAGAACAAGAACAACAACAAGAACAAGAAGGAAAAGAGAAGGAGAAGAAGGAGACGGAAGAGGCAAGAAAACGTACTTCCGCAAAGAGAAATGAACAAGATTGTTGATTGTCGTACATCTGCCATGAAGGCCGCGTTGAGCCCGAGTTCCAGGCTCTTGCGGATAACGCCAGGAGTATACCCCAAAAGTGCTTCTTTCACTACTGTCAACCGCTCTTTCTGCACCAACTCATCTTTGATCTTTTCTCGTTCCAATCTAATTGCCTCCTTAAGCGCCTTATCTTCATCTTGTTCTGCCTCTTCGTTCTCTACGTTCTTACTCCTTTTCTCATCCACTCGAACATTTCCAGAAGGCAACAGACGGGTTACAACATATTCTCCTGCCTCTTCTCCTTTTCTTTCTTCCCCATACCTTTGAAGAACATTCCAAACATAGGGACTAACCACGACCGTTCCTGTTACAGCATCATGCTCCACCTCCACCACTTGGACTAACGCCTCTCCGCTCAACAGGAACTCCCATCGTGGGCCTTTGCCGAGGTGCATGGCAAAGAAAGGGCCAGCAGTGACCGCCACCTTCACGCGAAGCAGCACCAAGTTGAGAAGCTCCACTATTTCGGCCTCGGGTGTGACGCCGGCGCTGCTGCTCTCAGAGGAGCCAAAGTTATAGGAATGTTGTGCTTGCCAGTCCCATCTCCATTCCATTCTTTGTTGAATGCAACGTTAAGGAGAGGAATTGAGGAATGAAAGAAGAAGAAGGAGAAGGAGAAGGAGAAGAAGCACAAGAAGCACAAGAAGAAGAAGAAACAGAAGAAGAAGAAGAAGAAGTAGAAGAAGAAGAACATGCACAAGCACAAGAAGAACAAGAATATACAAACTTGGAGGCAGAAAGTGAAAAGTCAACAGCCAACCGAACTGCTTTGTCTTCATCCAACAAAACAGAAGAATCGTGTGAACCCTCTGCTTTCTCAGTTTCTTTTGTTTCAACAGAGGAATGTATGGGAGGACAACACTCCCAAAAAACCAGAAGAGCGTCTCCTGCAAACTTGATGACATCGCCGCCACAGTCCTCCACCAGGTTCAACAGAGCGGTGAAAAAGTCGGTCAGCACCAACCACATCAGCTCTCCTCCTTGCTGCAGTTTGTTCGTGCGTCAGCAAAGCGGAACAGGACAAAAGCAAATAACATGACACAAACGAACGAAGCAACCAAACAAACAACCAAAGCGAGGAGAAAGAATAGAGCAAAGAGTTACAGCAGCATTGGAGCGACAAAGGGCTTCAGTGAGTGGCGTAAAACCGGAAATGTCCACAAAGGCAAGCACACCCCAGACCTGCTCTCTCGTTGCCGTCCGTTCCTTTTGCTCTTTTCTTTTTGATTCCCTGGTTAACTCCACAACAGGTAAAGAGGGAAGCATTTAAAGAAGAAGAAGAGAGGGAAAAAAGAAATACTTGGCTTGCAGAAGAGACTCCAAGATGTAACGCTTGACCATCCAGGGACAATAAGACATCAACATGGACACCTCCTCCTTGTCCCGCTCTTCGGAGTCCACTCGCAGCCATGCCTGCTTGTATATGTTGGACGAGGAGGAAGAGGAGGAGGAGGTAAAAGTCCTTTGCTCCGTCATCCTTGGCGGTTATTTTTTTGTTCTTTTTCTTTTCTTTTCTGTCAATTTGCCTTCTGAACCACAAATATAAAATGAAAGCGTAAATTGAACCAATGGGAAAATTTCGGAACATTTATATGAATAATGATTGGAAGTTATTTTCCGATAAACACCCGAAACTACCTTATTTCGATAATTCCGGGAATTTGTCCTTTAAAAAAGAACGAAGCATGAACGAAGCAAGAAGCAGGAGAAGAAGCGACCGCCAAGAAAGGGTTTATCAGATCGCGGTGGTCGGCAATGGCGGCGGTGGAAAGAGCTCTTTGGTCGTTCGTTTCGTGCAAAACATTTTTGTTCCGAATTATGGTTTGGTTTCTTTAAAAAAATATTTCTCCTTTTTCTTCTTTCTAACAAATAAAGTTTTGTCAACAGATCCGACCATCGAAGATACCTACCAGACGCAAATCGCTCTGAACGACACCACCTACGTTGTGGACATCCTCGACACGGCCAGCAGCTCGGACTACCTCGGCCTGTGGAAGGGCTACGTCCACCGGATGGACGGCTTTCTCATCGTCTACTCCATCAGCAGCCGGTCCTCCTTTGACGGCGCCGACCAGACCTACAGGATGATTCGAGAGGAAGAAAGCAAGGCATCTTCTTCTTCAGGTGTTGCAAGGCGGAGGCCATGGGTGCTTTGTGGCAACAAAAACGATTTGGAGAAAGAGAGAATGGTGGCTGTTGCGGAAGGGCACAGCTTGGCAAAACGTTGGAGAAAGGAAGATAGAGAGAACGAAGAGAAAGAAGAAAAAGCAGAGCGAGGAGGAGGAGAAGAAGTACAACAAGAACATGAACAAGAACAAGAAGAAGCAGAAGAACAAGGAGAAAGAGAAGACAAAGAAGATGAAAAAGAACAGGAGGAGATGCCTTTGTTTTTGGAATGCAGTGCGGTGAGCGGAGAGAACGTGGAGCAAGCGTTTCAGGCGGTGCTTCTGCGTATACTTGCTGCTTCTCCTTCTCTTGAGAGAAAGCAGAAAGAAAAAGGATGTGTTCTTGCGTAATGTCATGAAAGAAAAGAAAGAAACGGCTAAAGAAAGGCAGAAAGAAATAACGAGAAAGAGAAGCGTATATTTTAATGCGGAGAAGAAGACGATTCGTGTCTGGCATACGAGTTTTTGGGAGGAGTCCACCGACGACCCATCATAATGTAATCGATGCCAACTGAAAACAAAGATGTGCCCACCACACTCAACGCTAATCCTGCTATGCCCGCTGGATAGAGAAAAGTGAGTGTAAGAAAGAACGTACGAGAAACGCAGAAACGGGAAAGAAAGAAAGAAAACAACACAGGAAGAAGAATGGAAGAGAGAAGGAGAAAACAAGAGCTTGAAGGAAGACAGGAAAGGAAATTACATCGAGCGCCAAAGACAGTGCCAGTGCATGCTCCGGCAAGCAATGAGTTTTTGAGGTCGGTTTGTCCTCTCCACTGTTTGATGTTGCACAAAACAACAGCGTTTTTAAAAAAAGAGATAAAGCCAAAAGAAAAAGAGACGAATAAAAGAAAAGACAGAGAAACCAGAAACCAGAAACGAGAGAGAAGAAAAGAGAAAGAAAGAAAAAAGAGATCAACGACAGGGACAAAGTAAAGGATAAAGAACAGCAACGAACCTTTTCAATGATACATTCAAAAGCAACAAACACTCCACCAAAGACAGCAAAGCCCTTGGCCATCGATGTGGCCGAACGGTACATGCTGCGGGCCACGTCCTTGACCTGCCCCTTAAAGTCCGGCTTCAAGGGTTGTCCCTGGTCCGTTATGCCAGAGAAGAACAGCCCAAACATGACTCCCATCGCACCGCCTTTTTTTTTTATTTTGTTACAAAATAAATAAAAATAAATAAAATAAAAATCAAAGAAAAAGTAGTGATCGAAAGAGAGAGAGAGAGAGAGAGAGAGAGAGAGAAGAAAATTACCTGCAACAACAGCACCGCCGCCGCGCACGGCGCAGTGGTCAGGGAAGTCGGGGTGCATCAGGATGCGCTTGACGGGAGGGCCGTAGGTCATGTCCAAGCGGTGAAGGAAGCCCATGATCGAGTTATCGTCGTGGTTTTCGCCATCGTGGAGGTGCGCAGGGGGACTGGCTCCCTCCTCCGAAGGAATGCTGAGGTCGGGTATGGCTGGCCCCGCTGCTCCCTGCCGTTTCGTGTCGTTCATTTTCTCTTTCTTTTTTGTTTTTCTTTTCACTTCGGGACGACATGATTCATTTCGGAATATTCTGCTCAAATACTGCAGCAACTGTGCAACAATTTCCTTTTTTTTTGTCGAGCTGGAGAGCCAAGCGGTGGCGGTTGGGTGCAACAAAGCCGCAAGCCGGCACCCCATTCATTTCCTCTTTGGGTCCCGTCCAGCTGAAGATATCTGTCGACGTGGTGGTGGTTCACTGCAGTAAACGCCAGGGTACTGCCTACTCGCTTTGCAGGCAAACGCTCTGCGAAGCGGGCGGAAAACTTGAGGTTGGACAAAGTCTGGTGCAACCAAAGTCAAAGCAGCATTGGAATGGACGCCACCATATACATGTATAGGCTCGCGGCGGATAAGAAAAATAGAAACCGCAACCTGTTCTGCTTTGCCCAACGCTTCGCCATCTTTGTGCCAACCCAATGGGAACAAGCTTTCGGTGTCTCGTAGCGACCCCAAGATAAAGAGCGCCTGTTCGGTTCGCCTCTCTTTTATGTTAACCATTTCGATGTTTTTAATATCGCTCAGTGCCAGACAGAAAGAGTGAAAAAGGTCTGTTTCATCTTTTTCTTCAGCTTTTTCACTCTTGAGCGAACGAATGCAGTCCGTCATCACCTTCGCAAGTAATACCATTTGGAGTGAATGCCCCGCCTTTGGTAACCCATGAAATCCCTAATGTGTCCCACCTACGCGCTCAGTGGATCGGGTTTGGACGACCTTTGTCGGAAGGGCAAACGCACTTTCAGCATCATTCGTTTCATCAAGGTTACAAATGAGCTGGTTTATTGAGCCGAGCAACTGAACTGCTTGGCTGAACTCCTTCACATCTGCTGTTATCACGAGAAGAGAGCATGAAGCTATTCTTGGGCTTTTGGCTGCTCCACAGCGCGCTGCTTCTGATGGGAGGGGGTATGACTGAGGCGGGACAGACCCTCACCTTGGTGCCGTTCTCCCCCGCCCCTCCTCCTGGCTTCTGGTTCACCGCAAACTTTAAACCGTCATCCAACGAAGGATGGCTCATTGGAGAAGAGGTTGCTACCCCCCAAGTTGTTGACCTGAGTACGTTCCTGCTTTGTTCGATCCCCTTCCCCAACACTCACCCGCAACACAAAAGATACCATGGCGGTAAGAACAGTTAACGCTACTGGAGCATTTCCAACTTTTACTGTCAGTATGGGAGCTGGACAGTCCATCATTGGGGACCTCATCTACAACGTGAATGGTTTCAACTTCCCAAGCTCCACCACAAACAATCTCCACGTTTTTGGTAGTGTCCTTCTGCTCTTTTGAACGGTCATACACACCAACTAACACAATATAAAAGACACCAACACGTATGAATGGACTCAGCTGCCGGACGCACCAACTGATCTCACAAGAAGGGGTACGACGCTCATTACTGCCAATGGCAAGCTTTATGTGTTTGGGGGCTACGGCCCCGACTACCGAAGCGACTTGTATGAATACGACCCATGTTGGTTTCTTCCTTAGCTTCATGTTGTCCTTTTGGGTTTCTCTAAAGTAACACTCCAACCATGAAAATAGCAACCCAGGTATGGACTTTCAGAGGAGACTCGGCTGGAGTTGGAACCGCATTTGCCGCTGGCACAAAGCTTGGTGACTTTCTGTTCTTCTACGGGGGAACAACCACCAATTCGGAATTAACAAACCAGGTCCTTCGCTTTGACCTCAACACCAGTCAATGGGATACCGTCCAGCCCACCGGTCCATCGTTGTTTGAAGTTATCTTTCACAAGATGTTTGCGGATGAGGAGAGAAAGTGCGTTTGGACGGTGTCTGGTAGTACTGAGGGCGTTCCTCAGGATGTTGCCCACAGACTGTGTTTCTCAACGGAGGATGACTTGAGCCCTCTCGTGGAGGAGTTTCATTACGACGGTAATTCGGTGACTGCACTCTTTGTTCATTCCGAGAGACGACGGGTCTATGTTGCAAGTGCGTTCCACATCTTTCCGTTCTAAACACCCCTTACTAACGTCGCTGTGGAATAAAATAGCTGGTGAGGAATTTGGAGAACTTCGGTTGGTATGCAACTATCCTTCTGGATGTCCTGTTATCACAACCCCGCTTACCTGTCCTCCTTCCCAACCGTATCGGTACACTTTTATTCCATTTTTATCTTTCTCCCCTTCTCTCCCTCTCTCTCTCTCTCTCTCTCTCTCTTTGCCTCCCTTCCTATATTAATTTTACTTGTTTCATGTTTTGAACAGGTGCTCGTCAGAGTTTTGCACGGAAGACCCAAACAATTGTGATACTCTTACAACGTCAGCGTCTAACCAGATGCTATGTTTTAATGGGGAAAGCGGTTCTTCTTGCTCTGATTGTATAGACAAAATGACAGCCCCTTGTCCTCCTTCCAAGTTAACGTGTTGTGATGGCTCTTGCAAAGATAATTGGAATGAATGTCCTTCCTCCACCTGTTCCTGGCAATACCCTGTTAGGTGTGTCCTTCGTCTATCGGATGCGTTTTAGATAGTTGTCTTTTGTTGACGGTTTTTCAACCAGATGTTGGGATGGCACGTGTGCAGCTTCCCTGTCAGCCTGCGGAACGACCGTTGCTTGTACCGAAGGAAAAGTGATGTGTTCAGATGGAGTTTGTAGAAGCAACTGCGATTCATTCCAAGGATCAACTCTTTGTCCGCCAGACACACAAATGTGTTGGAATTTGAAATGTTCTCCAGTTTGTACCTCATCTTTTGCTTCATATTTGTTTGCTATTCACCTCTTCATGTTCGTTCAGAGTTGTGGGAAGCCACCGGCATGTGGTTCTGGAATGGTGTTATGTTGGGATGCCAGCTGTGCTTCAGGCTTGTCACGCTGCCCTCCTCCGTTATTCACCATTAAGACCGCCCCTATCTCTGGTCACGTCCATCATAACGAGGGTTTTATGGTGCTTCTCTTATTTCTGTTCTCCTTCTTTTTATGGTCTCTCACATTCTTCACTTCTTTGATAATGTTGCCGTTTTGCTTACTGCAGATATTACCTCTTAAGGATTGGAATGGTGCCCGTACCTTTGGCCAAGTAACAGTTGATAAAACGGTGCTATCCGCCAACACAACCGTCAACGTTGGGCCAATATCTTATATACCTATTCGGCCTGATATCCCTTTTATCTACGAGGAAGCACAGTATCGGGTTGTCGGGCCTTGCTTTCATTTCTTCGCCACAGAAGAGTTAAATCTTCCACCTGGCCAGTCGTTAGCATCCATCAACTTGGAGTTTCTCTTCTCCCAGCAAACGGTAACGGCGTTCGTCCTATCTATTTTCATTCTATAAAAACGCTGTTAACTTTTGTTTAAAGTCTGCGAACATGCTTCAGCTTGCAGTACTTGAGGAAAGTGGTTCTTGGCTCGTCTTGACCACCAGCAACACTGTCACGCCACAAACAGCCTCATTATTCTCCGTTCAGCTCTCCGCACAAACGAACTCCTTCGGTTCCCTCTGCGCCATCTCGTCCTCCTTTTGTGGAGATGCTATTGTGAACGAAGATGAAGGTTGTGACCGAGGGGCACCTCTCAACTCCGACTCTTCTCCGCTACAATGCAGAAGCGATTGTACCAAATGCGGAGATGGGATAGTGGACTCTGAACTTCATGGAGAGCTTTGCGATGACGGCATCGTCGGCGGATTGTGCTTGAAATGGCAATGTGCTTGCCCTTCCTCTTGCCCGTCTTCCGCACTGGCCATAATGGCCATCCTCCGAAGATGTGACTGTTATTGTCCAGCGGGCAAAGTCAGAGACGGCAGTGAATGCAGAGAGCCAACACAACCACCGACAAACCCTTCCACAGAGGAATGTGATTCCGTAGCTACAACGAGTTGTGTGGGAGAAGTGTTGGTGGTTCTTTACCCTCCTTCTCCAAGCGATGAAGGAGTAAGCAGCAACGTGACCGTGTTCGACAAGCGGACATTGAATGATGTACTGGTGGTGGAAGTGAAAGATCAGAAGCAGGTTGTCTGGTTGCAGGTCAAGCCTGTGAAGGAAGAGGACCGCCCCAACGTCCCTGGAAGCTTGGAAGTCATCTCGGAAGTAGTGAAATTGCAGCTTCTTTTCGGTAGAGTCGAAGACGAAGGTGATAGCAGTAGTTGGACTGAAGAAGAGGATGAAGATGGTGGAGAAGAAGAACAAGAAGAAGAAGAACAAGAAGAAGTAGAAGAAGAAGAAGATGAAAGGCAGGTGATCGAGTTGAGATTTCGTTTGGGTCCGAGCAAGGACTTTACAGGTTTGCTCCAAAGCAACCAAATGGCTTTTCTTGGCTTCAGCTCTCCTTCTGCTGCATCTCTTCCTAGTCGGCCAACAAGACAAGTCAGCAACGAGGACTTTTGGCAACACCACTCCTCTTCTATGACTCTAACCATAGCTGACGATGACATCCTTTACGCCTCCGCCGAAGTTGAAAAGACCAACAACGAGGACGAACAAGGAGGCACTCTATATACAGTTATTTTGGGTTCATCGGCAGAAGGAGATGATGAAGATTCACCGTTGGCCATCATCATCGGAGTCTCCATTGGAACAGCAGTTTTGATTGTTGTGCTGGTGAGCGTGGCTGGGGGGTTCTACGCTTCTCACAAGAGGAGGAAGGAAAGAAAGAGGGTGGCCAAGAAGTTGACGATACATAGTACATAGCCTACTTCCAGGATCTCAAAAGGAATTCACACAGCAGTAAATTTTTTAATGTGCATTTTTTGTTTTATAAGTTATTCTTCTACGCGCTCTCTCCTTCCTTTCCTTCATCTTCTGTTTTTTCTAGTTTCTCCTTTTCTTTCTTCAACTGCTGCACCTCTGCTTGAAGCTTCTTGCAAACCTCCTGGAACTCCTTCCTTCTCTCCGTTTCCAGCTCCAGCTTTCTTTCCAGCTCTTCCACCCTTTGCTTCAACCCCTCGACGGTGTTCAAGTCCAATGGGAGAAGCAAAGTGGGATTGGAGTCCTTGCGTTCGGGCACGCCTAATGTGTGCTTGATGCCGCTTCCTTTGTGCTCTTTCTCTTTGTGTTCTTTTTCTTTTTCTTTCTTCTCTTTTTTCTCTGTTTGATAAACAAAAAACGTTAATGTACATTGAAAGATAAAGAACAAGAAGAAGAAGAAGAAGAAGAAGAAGAAGAAGAAGAAGAAGAAGAAGAAGAAGAAGAAGAAGAAGAAGAAGAAGAAGAAGAAGAAGAAGAAGAAGAAGAAGAAGAAGAAGAAGAAGAAGAAGAAGAAGAAGAAGAAGAAGAAGAAGAAGAAGAAGAAGAAGAAGAAGAACAAGAAGAAGAAGAAGAAGAAGAAGAAGAAGAAGAAGAAGAAGAAGAAGAAGAAGAAGAAGAAGAACAAGAAGAAGAAGAAGAAGAAGAAGAAGAAGAAGAAGAAGAAGAAGAAGAAGAAGAAGAAGAAGAAGAAGAAGAAGAAGAAGAAGAAGAAGAACAAGAAGAAGAAGAAGAACAAGAACAACAACAACAAGAAGAAGAAGAAGAAGAACAAGAAGAAGAACAAGAAGAAGAAGAAAAGAAGAAGAAGAAGAAGAAGAAGAAGAAGAACAAGAAGAAGAAGAACAAGAAGAAGAAGAACAAGAACAACAAGAAGAACAAAAAGAAGAAGAACAAGAACAAGAAGAAGAACAAGAACAAGAACAAGAACAAGACGAAGAAGAATAGAAGCAGATGCAAACCTCTGCTTCGAGGCGAGAGAGGGAACGAAGGAAGCTTCTTGGCGGAGCTCTGTCGGAAACCTTGGAAGGATATTCTGGAGCCACCCTTGGACTTCTTTTCAGACTTTTCTTTCTCCAACAATATTTGAGGAAGATCTATTTCCGTTGAAACACCTTTTTTTTTTCAAACAAGTTAAGCTTGTTTCAAGAAGAAAAGAGAAAAGAGAAGACACAACGTACTTTCGGCCAACTTCTTTGAGGTTGTTTCCATGGCTTCAGCCCATTCCAACAACGTCTTCTCGTCCACGAATGAGAGTTTGAAAATGCCTTTATGGTTTGATGTTTGCGAGATCAAATGCAAGCAGTAAGGAAACTTTTCTTTCTCTTTCTCCTTCTGGTGGGCCATCTTTTCTTTCTCCTTGTTCACCGCTGCATCTTTCTCGCTGTCCTTCTCGCGTTTTTCTTCCCTCGGCGTGCTCTGTTCTTCGCTTTGGTTGTTGGAAGAGTAAATGATTTCGTTCAGCTTCAAAACGAGCTGTAAGTCCATCTCGACTATGCCGTCCTTGTTTTGCTTCTTCTTGATGAGAGCGATGATGTCATTGAAGAGAATGACGTATCCCTTCTTGGTTGGTTTGATGTTGGGTCCTCCTATCTTGGCTTCTCCTTCTTTGACAACGAATCTATCTGACTTGAGAAAATCGTATTTCTGGTATAAGACAAAGAGAGAAAGCATTACAAAGAACACATAAGCCAAGAGAAAAACGTGATGAAGAGAAAAGGAGAATAAAGAATAAATAAGAGACCTCTTTCTCATTGACCATGGAGTACTGAATTTCAAGAAGACGTTTGGCTTGTTCTTCTTTCTTGAGACGTCCGTTGACCTCGTTGACAACAGCGCTGACGCACTCAAATGCCTCTTTGATAGCAGCATATTCATTATGGTCATCTGCTGTGTTTTTCAAAAGTTCCTGCAACAAATAGACGATAAGAGCTCTAGAGAATGAGAAGAGAAGAGAGAGAAACAAGAGAGTACCCTAAGAAGGAGTGGATATTTGCACATCCTCTGAAGTGGCATGATAAGGAATGCATCCAAAGGAAGATTACGGCATTCTGGGTCCACCAGACATTCCTGTTGGTAGTCCATTAAAAACAAAAACAGAAGAGCTATCAACATGTGCACATGAAAGACAAAAGAGCCAGTCAACAAAAACCTCCAAAAACTGCGCAAACTCGGCAGAGCGGTTCTTAAAGTTTTGAATCTTTTCTTGCGTGGTGCCATGGTTGCTGCAGTAAATAGCGTAGAGCTTGAACAAGTTGACATTCTCGATGAAAATGGTGGCGATGCCTTCATCCACAAATGGTTTACTCTTTGCAACAAGTTCATCAAATTGCTAAAAGACAGACGGAATAAACCAAAAGAAGGATCAGGTAAACGGAAGTGTTGGGGAGGAAGAAGAACAGAAGAACAAGAACAAACCGCCATCAGTTGAATATGTATTTCGTAGATCTTGTGAATGTTGGAGAAGACAGACCGTATCTCATTTTCAGTGAGAAGCGCTCTGTCTCTTAACTCGTTGATGAAGACATGTTGAATCAGCGCCAAATCCCTGACGTAAGACCTCTCCGTGTTGATCATTTCTGTTATCACTTTTTGTCTTTGTCGTTGCTTGCCGTCCATAGCTGCTGTTAGCGCTTCATCCAGTTGCAACTGCTTCAAAGAGGACTTGAGAGCATTTTGAATATTTTTAAGTTTTGCTTGCTTCTCTTGTTCTTTCTCCTATTGTTTGTTTGCGTTGAAAAACTGTGTTAACAGAAGCAAAGAACAAGAAGGAAAGCGAAAATACCTTTGAGCTTCGTTTTTGGCGAAGGGAGAGCAGCAGATGAACCTCACCAGAGACATTGTCATCCTGGAATCGTTGCTGAAGTGGGAACCATTCGTCGATGCCTTCGCCCATGTTGAAAGTCTTCAATGGGATACGAACTTCTCCCAAAAAGTCTTTTTAACAAACAAACGACTCTAGAATGAGCGTATAGCAACAAAGCAAGATAGAGGAAGAGAGGAGAGAGAGAGAGAGAGAGAGAGAGAGAGAGATATTAAAATAATGCACCTGGGTTTGTCATCCGATTCCAATCCCAAACTTCAACAAGCAGTTCTTTCATTTGAACGGAAGAAGGCTTTGACTTACTGTTTCCCAAACAGTCGAAAGAAATGGAATGAAAAGGAATGAAAAGAAAAGCAAAGCAAAGCAAAGCAAAGCAAAACAAAGAAAGAGAAAGAGAAAGAGAAAGAGAAAGAGAAAGAGAAAGAGAAAGAGAAAGAGAAAGAGAAAGAGAAAGAGAAAGAGAAAGAGAAAGAGAAAGAGAAAGAAACGCCAAGAAAGAAGGAAGGAAAGAAAGAAAGACACGTACAATTGGAAGGTAAAATGCTCCTCCCACCACTTTGGGTTAAGAGTCTTGTACTCAACTTTGGTTTTGAAGACATTGTCTCGCTTGGGATAGTTGTTCATAAAGTTGTTCTTCTTGCTCTTCGAGTTGCCGAGAAGACTGCCGTACTCGCCTTCGCCCAACAGCGCGACCACGCAGTATGGATCGCTAAAGCCATTACTGTCAGCAGCTGCAAGCTTTCGTGCTGCCACAACTGCAACACGTCACAAACAACCCAACAACAGAAGAAAAAAGGATTAGCTTCGTTCACATCAAAATGAAGGGCTTTGGTTTGCTTGCAACCTTTGCCGGTAATCTTAAAATCTTCAGCCATTATTCCTTGCCTGCGAACGGTCGAACAGAAAGAGTTTTCCCTTGCAAAAAAAAAAAGACGCACAAAGGCATTACACTATTGCCATAATTCATTATCGGAATGCTTAATTTTAAGGTAGACATGAGACTGGACAAGAGAGCCGTAAAATTCATGTCGTCATGTACGAATTTAATCATGTCGTCATGGAAATTTAAACAGGGAAGAAGAAAGCGAGTGGAGAAGAAAGAGAGCAAAGAGAGAGTGGCGGCTTTGTTTTGGTTTCGTTTCGTTATGTTTTATGTTCTCATGGCTTGCCCTTGCTTTTCCAATTCCGCTCTAGTTATATTGGAAAAAAAATACTTGTGAGAAAAAAATAGTGGAACGGAAGAAACAAAAAAAAGATGGCAGTCTCCTTACCGTAGTTGTTTGGAGAACTCATCGTCCAACTCTTCGTCTTCCCAGTCGTCTTCCCATTGTTTTACGTCCTCCTCGTCTTCCTCTGCTTCCTTCCACTCTGTAGTGAAAGCAATTGGGAGTGAGTCTTTCAAACTTTACATCTTCGAAACACAGTTGTTTTGTTCCACAAATCCATCGTCTTCGTACCTTCGGTTTCGAATTCCTCGAACTCATCATCTTCCTCCACTACCACTTCCTTGGGCTTCTTCGTCTCTGCTGCTGTCGTTGCTGCTGCCATTCCCGTTCTCTTTTTTTTTTTGCTCCTTGTGTTTTGGCTGTGAATGATCTTTGCTACTTTCTTTTTGCACAGCTCCTGCGCTGACGTCACCCTGCCAACCAATCTTGGGCTGTGGACCTCACACAACTACCCCTCAACCACATCTTTTCAAAAAACCAATAAAAAATCAAACAACATAAAATATTTCAATAATGCACCCACAAGGTCATTCTTTGCATTCTTTGCATTCCTTGTAATACATCGAAACCCAAAAAAAAAGTAGCAGCGCATTGCGAAAGAAACAGGACAGAGGAACAAACAGCTGTGAATAAAGATGGCCGATGATACTGGAATTTGCCCCTCTCTGGGCCTCACGGATGCGGAGGAAAGAAAGCGCAAGGAGGAGGAACGCGTTTTGCGTAACATGATGGCCCGCACCAACCCCAAGGTTTCTTTTTTTCGGGTTCCTTTGTTTGTTGTTGTTTTATTTTTTTTTTTGCCTCTCTCTCCTCTCTTTGTTGTCGTTCTCTTCTCTTCGTCGTTTTTCTCTTCTTTTGTTCTCTTATCTTGTTTCTCTCTCTCTCTCTCTCTTTCTCTCTAAAAAGGTGGACAAAACGGTGCTGAAGAAGCAATTGGCGGGAGAGATGGTCATGTCCGTAGACGACCGTTTCCGCATCTATCTGGAGAACATGCCCGCTGAGCCTAACAAGCCCCTCATCGTGCACTTCAACGACAAGCAGGTCTACCACAGCGGGCAGAGCAGGGGACCCATCAACACCCACTTTGCGGCGCACATGGTGGGCGACGGGAGGACCACCCAGAGGCTGCGCCTGCAGATTGGCGTGAAGGCCTTTGACAACGTGCTTGACCTTGGTGCGTGCTTTGTGCTTTTCTAGTTGCTTTGTGCCTGTTCTATTCTCTTTCTCCCTTTGTTCTTGTTCTTTCATTCATTGCCAGTACTTCTTGTTCTCGCTTCTTATTCTTTTTCTTCTCCTTTTTCTCCTTCTACTTCTTTTTTCTTCTTCGGTTCTTCTTCTTGCATCATATGCTCTTATTTATTTTATTTTGTTGTTGTGATAAACAGACGCAACTGAAGGTTGTAACCTGAAGCTTGCCTTCACCGAACGAGGTCTTCTCACCAAACAACAAGTGCAAGCTTTCGACAAGTAAAAAGAACACATTGTTTGCCAACTTCCACTCACATTTTGTTGCTTTTTCAAATGCATTATGTTACACTAACAAAAACTTTTGTATCAAACAACTCCAAAACGTGGAGACTGCTTCTGATACCATCGAGTGAATAAACAAGCAGCAATGAAGACAGCCAGAAACGAAACAATTACCAAAATGCCAAAGTGTTCGGGGTCAGGCACTATCATGCCCATCAAGTAGGAAAGCAACGAGAAGACGTTCGTAAGAGAGTATTCGACGCTGTTGATAGTGCCTCGTTTGTCCTCCGGTACTGCCTCTTGCATGATTTGACGTTCTCTGATGAAAGAAGGACCAATACAAGATAAGATAGAAGAAAGCAAAAAAGAAAAACAGAATGGAAGGAAACATTACGCAAGATCGAAGCTCCACAATCCTACTCTTGAGAGAATAAGAAACACAAGGAACATCCAAATGGCAGAAGCCTCCACAAACGACTCTCCAACGTCCCAATGCAACCATCTTCCTGCGCTCTCCAACGTACTCATTATCACCGTCCCTCGGGAAGCAGCACCAAAGAAGAACAGCAAGCAGATCACCAAGCAAACGGTCTGTTGCCATAGCGAATAGAGTCCGGTCTTCTCCTTGCCGTAAATTGTAAAGAGAGAGGGAGTGAGGAAGGTGGAGATCATGCCGACGGCAGCGGAAACGGCCTGAAAGAGAGCGATGCTCAGCTCGGAGAGACCATGGGTGAGGAGAAAGGCGGAGAGCAAGGCACCAGGGGCTAAGGCTGTGAAGAAGAGCAAGGAAAAGGCGAAACTGGCTAGGAAGACCTCTTCGGTTTGCACGTAGGTTTTCCAGCCCGTGTAGAGGTTCACAAATGGATTGCTCTTCTTCTGGCTTGTTTCTTTTGCTGGTGCTCGTGTTTCTCTCCGTTGTATGACTTGTTCTTCACCTTCGGTTTCATTGTGTTGTTCTTGGTTGCGTTGTCTTGCTTCTGCTTCTCTTTCTTCTTCCTGTTCTTCATGTGGTTCAGTCGCAGAAGATGTTGCTGACATCAAACTCGTTTTAAGCTCTTGCATTTCTAGTTCTTCTTCCTCAATCACTTCTTCTTTGATGACAACTGTTGAAGAAAGCTTGTGATGTAATGCTGGAACGCGATGATAGATGTAAAGCAACGCCAAGCTCTCTGGAATTACGGAAAGTACGTTCCAGAGGCAGACAAAGAGCAACGCTATCTGCGTGGAGGCGTAGTTCATGACGAGACCGAAAGCCACTGGCGCTGCCACCTTGCACAGCAGTCCTATTCGGGTTAACATTGCATTGGCCGCTGTACTTTTCAAAAAAGCACAAGGAGATAAAAACATGTCAGTATTTGAAGAAGAAGAAGAAGAAGAAGAAGAAGAAGAAGAAGAAGAAGAAGAAGAAGAAGAAGAACAAGAACAAGAACAAGAACAAGAACAAGAACAAGAACAAGAACAAGAAGAACAAGAAGAACAAGAAGAAGAAGAAGAATAACAAGAAGTAGAACAAGAACAAGGGCAAGAGCAATAGCAAGAGCAAGAACAACGTGAGCACCAGTTAGGAAGGTCTTGTTTTGCGCGGAGATTACCACCACCCAGTCCTTGCTTACCGCGATGTTCTCAGCCATGGAGGCCAACGCAGCCACGCCCCCAAATAAATTGAGCACCCCAAACAAGCCCCAAATGGATGCCACCCTCCAACCTGCCTGAGGCTCCTCGTTGTCACCGTTACGCAACCACAAAAAAGCGTACAGGAGCAACGAACAGATGAACACCGACCCGTTCTGAACGAAGAGGGACAGCAGCAGCACTTGCTTTCGCCCTTTATGGTCGATCCATTGGCCCACCACGGTGCCGAACAGGACGCAGGAGAGCTGGCCGGTGAAGGCGAACAGGGAGGCCGGGAGGAGGGTGGTCGGAAACGCCTTGGTCAGCAGGATGGGCACAGCGAAGCCCCACATGCGGTCCCCCCAGCTGGACAAGAAGGTCCCCAGGTAGAGCAACCGCAGTAGCTTTTGGGTTTGCCGTTGGGGCATGGCCGCCTCCTCTCTACGTTCTTCCATTGCTTTGGGTTCCTGGTTGTGATCATGCCGCCTTAACTGTAAGGTGATGTCGTCAGCTTTACCTAAATTTGAATATTATACACGTGTGTTATTAAATTGGCTGAGCCAATATGATCTCTATGAAGCACCAATCAAAAATCAAAATTAAGCGTAAACGATCTTCGAAGATACCAAAAGTGGACGGAAAGGCGGGACATCTCGCTCAATGCATAGCGTTGGGCCATGCAAGTGGAGTGGTCCTGGTTTCGAAGGGACGAAACAGAGCTCTGTGAGGCAGCTGGATCCTACAGGGAGATACTTGAATGGATGTTGGTGCAACCACACGGAGAACGTCCCTGACATTCGCGATGTACCTGTTATCTCACAAGTTGGCCAAGGAAGGAAACAGAGAGGTGCTTTTGTGGGCGAAAGCAGTAACTTGCTGATGTCGATGGGACGCTTCTGCTTGCTATCTTTCTGCCTACCAATAGACACTTTGAGTTGCAACCACTTCAACATCTCCAACTGTCCTGCTTTCATTTCTTCTGCGTTCCCGGTAGTACGGTCATTCTTTTTCCTACGTCTCTTTTTCTCGAATCCCTTTATTATTTTCCCAAAAGTCCTAACGTGTCCATGATCGGAGGAGGAAAAAAAAAAGAGGCAATGGAAGATGAAGCCTCAACGAAAGGAAAAAGAAAAGTCCAACCACAGTTCCTTCTTGCTTCCCCTCTTTCTCCGTTATAATTTTTTGTTGCTTTTTCTAGAGTCTAGTTCCCAACCCACGTCACAATTTCCAAAATTGAATCGTTTTTTTCCAAAAAAAGATATTAAAATTTGAATAATTATCTTAAAAAGATATCAGAACTGGAATAATTGTCGATAAAATATCTTAAAAAGGAATATGTCGAGAAAAAATCCACAAAACGAACGTTTCTTCGTTTTATTTATTTTTTTGGTGTTTGGGTTTGATGGAGGAGACCACGAACAACGACACCAATAGCAACAACAACAACAGCATGGTGGAGATAGAGGATGAGGACCTCGAGGACTTTGTAGTGCTTGAGCGGGATCCTCCGTTTCACGGGATGGCGTATCTGCCTTACGAGGTTTTTTATAATGATTTTTCCTCCTTTAAACATAATAACAAATCTCTTTTGAACAGATTTTGCTTCAGGTTTTTGCCTTCCTGAGCGTTCCGCAGTTGGCCAATGCAGGTCGTGTGTGCAAAGCCTGGGGCGCAGTGGCGGAAGACGACCACCTCTGGAAGGCTCTGCATGAGGAAGCCCAACAAAATCATCGGGTGGAGAATCACGACTACGCCCACGGCAGAAATACTCGACAAAAGAGAAAGGGCATCAAAGCGGAGAAGGACATATCGTGGAAGGAATACTTTAGACGGAAGTACGGCAAGAAGAAGGCCAGCCTGTTTGACTCGTTAGGATTGGAATCAAACGTGGTCGTTTCTTTGCATCTGGATAACTCTAACTTTTACGTCAACACTGGTACCTCTCCTTCTCCTTCTTCTTCTCCTTCTCCCTCCGTTTCTTATAGGTTCTAAACTTTGTCGCTTTAACCCGCACAGAGGGCCAACTGTTGACAGGAGAGATAGCAGTAACCATTCGTCACCGCCAGATCGTTCACAATGGCTTGTTCCTTTGGCTTCAAGGCCTGGAATCCACTTATGAGACTAATTCTGAACACCAGCGGTCGACCAACCGTCGCACGTTGTTCGAGAAGTACTATGCACTGAAGGGGTCTCTGGAATGGACCCAACGTCATGAACAGCAAGAAATACTCGAAAAAGGAACCTACCACATGCCTTTTTCTGTTAGTGTTCCGCACACTACTGCTGCTGGTATTTGTTCCTCCTTGTTTCTTACCTTTGCTTCCGTCTTCTCTTCTTCTTCGCTTATTTCTTATTTCTGCTTTCTTGCCTCTTGCTTCTTTTTCCCACTAATGAACAACCACCAGGAGAAGCTCTGCCAACGAACTTTCATCGGACGGAGAAAGGTCTCCGCTTCTCCATCAACTACGAAGCCAAAGCGGTACTGGCCCTCCCCTGGCCCCACCTCAACGTCTGGTCTTCATCTTGCCCTCTGGCCTTCCATCTCTCCCCTCCGGCCGCCGCTCAGTTGCTGGTCCTCCACTCTGGCATCCACTGTCAGGAGGTCATCCATCCTTTCTTCCTCCGTGGTGGTCAGGTCCTCCTCCGTGTCACCCTCGACAGGAAGATCTTTCGCATGAACGAAGTCATGCGCGTAAGCATCCACGTGGACAATTCTGAGAGCGCCCGCCCCATACAGGCTATCTATGCCCACATGGAGGAGCGTCTTACCGCCACCCAAAATCAGAACGGTCGGAGCAAAACCAGAGCATTCCGGCTGGAGGGAGGCAGCAGGGGAAAGGTTTTCCCTGCACGATTGGCTCCGGGAGAGGTATTGGACATGGAGGAGTCCTTTCCATTGGTGCCCTCGAGCTTTAAAGGCGGGTGCAGCATCTTCGCGCCAACCCTGATGCAGCACGAGTATCTCTTTGTGGTGAGGGTGCACTTGCCCTTTCCCTCCTTTGACTTTGGGGTGAGTTTGCCGTTGTTGGTGATGAGGCCGTTGGTGGAGGATTTGAACGAGAGGGAGGATGAAGAAGAAGAAGAAGAAGAAGAGGTGCAAGACGAGGAAGAGGATGAAGAAGAGGGCTTTGAAGATAACGTGAATGAAAAGAAAGACCCGACAGTATCAGATATTGAAGCAGAGTTTGAATACGAAGATGATGGTGACGAAGAAGCGGAAGCCCAAGTCTGAAAACAGTGGCGTTGACGAAAGAATAGTCTTTCTTTTTTTCCATACACTTTTTTGTACAGCAGGACAACAAAGATATTTGTCTTTATTCTGGTTTCTTTTCTTCAGAAGCATTCTCCTTTGCCCATTTCACCACCTCGTGATGACCATACTCCTCGGCCACATAGTAAGTTTCCTCGTCCCAAGGACAGCCGTTCTCTCTGGCCCACTTCAAAACCTTCAAGTGTCCTTCTTTGGCTGCCCAAGTACAAGTTAACTTATCCCAAGGGCATCCATTCTCCTTTGCCCATTGCAGCATTTCCAAATGTCCTCTGTGCAGTGAACGAACAAGTCCACCCATTCCATTCTCTCTCGCCCATTTCAGCACCTCCCAATGCCCACCGCGAGCAGCAGCAGAGCAAGCCATATAATCCCAGGGGCTTCCGTTTTCTCTCGCTCACTTCAAAACGCAGGTGAACATGTCCCAAGGATAGCCATTCTCTCTGGCCCACTGCAACACTTCCAAATGTTTCTCTCCAGCAGCAAACCAAATCCCGGCTTTGAAGCGGTATCCGTTCTCTTTGGCCCACTTCAAAACCTTCAAACGTCCGTTCCTTGCTGTTCCAACACAAGCCTCCTCGTCCCAAGGACAGCCGTTCTCTCTGGCCCACTTCAGAACCTCCAAATCTCCCTGCCATGCAGCTGCTCTGCAAGTCATATTATCTCAAGGACAAATTTGTTCTCTCTGACCCATTTCAGCACTTCCAAACGTCCTCTCACTGTCCAGTGCGGCCGTTTTATCTGCTATTTCGGGTACAAAAAGGGGCAAAACACTGCAAGGAAAACAACGCTAAGTCGTTTAGAAAACAGTGTGATTCCGGTACGGCATAGAGGACGGCTTTACGTCCTCTTCGTGCAGCGTAGTGACAAGTATCTTCGTCCCAAGGACATCCTCTTTCTCTTGCCCATTTCAACATTGCCAAGTCGCCTTTCCAGCTGATCATGGCAGCCATGTCTGTCCCCTGCGGACAGTCGTTCTCCTCCACAGCCCATCGCAACAGCGAGAGGGATGTGCAAACCCCCGCCAGGTACAAACGATTGCGCCGAGAAGGTGGGGGGGGCGCAAGCAAACCGGTCAGCCAGCAATTCGTGGGTCCTGGTTTAATTTGTGAACGAATTTTCGCAGGATTGGTACTTGGAAATTTCGTTTGTTTGCATTGCTGATGTCAGCCTGTTTTTCCCGCCAAATTTTCCCCAAACAACTGCCTCAACGTAGAGAGAGAGAGAAAAAGAGAAAGTGATGGACGTTTTTCATGGAGAAGAAGACAAAGTAGCAGAGGACAAAGCGGAAGAGGCAGAAGAAGAAGAAGAGGAAGCCGCGTTGTTGGTGGGAACGGTGGCGCTCACCACGACCATGATCTTTGTGTTCAGCCGGCATGACGGGGATCTTAGGTGCTGCCTGCAGTTCTTTTGTTTCAACTTTGTTTTGTTAGAAAACTCAACTCTTAAATAAAAATAAAAACAAAAAGGATAGTGCTCTGACGTTGAGGCAACTGATGAGAGCGATGGAGAAAGCGTTGGCGCTTCCCTCTGGCGCGCTTAAGAGCCACAAGGGGCTCATTCGGCGGCTCCTCCCACAGATCATTCAGGTGAGATGGCTTTTTCGTATGCTTTGTTTTTTTCTTCTTTCTTTTCTCATCTTGGCAGCAAATAACAAATAAAAAGGTGCAACAACAGTTGGAAGCAAACGAAGAGAAGAGAGAAGAGGCACGACAGCAAAGGTCCAAGGAAAAGACGGCTGGACCTCGAAACAAGAAGAAACAAGCACCTCATGCGCCCCTAGCAGGCGAAGAAGCCGTGACAGAGGTTTTGCCGAAAGGACATTGGAAACGCAAAAAGAAGAGGCGTATCAGAGAGGACAGAGAAGAAGCATCAGAGGAAGAAGAAAGAGAAATTGAAGAAGAAGAGGAAGTAGAATGCGGACTGCCCAGAGCAAACGAAACGAGTCCAACGAAAGTGGCTTCACGGCCGAAAGGATGTCAGAGAGCCCAGAGGGAAAGAATGGAGTTCGAAGAGGAATTGCAAGAGCTCAACCCAAACGTCATTCTGGACTTCAACCAGCGCACTCTGCGAAACCATTAAACAGACGAAAATGGAGGAAGGGAGTTGGTGAAGAGGCAACGTGGAAGAGGATGAAACGGAAGAGAGGAATTCATCCTCGGCAAAGTCATCCAAGAGGAGTGCTCAGAAGAGCTCTTGGTATCATTGTAGTTTTATTTTCTTTTTTTAACGTGAACTTGCCCTTCTTGTTCTTCATTTGTTTCTTCAAGCCTCTCACTTCTCTTCCGCATTATGGCCATTTTGTTCGTTATTCGCAGATCTGCCAACAACACATACTAATAATTGGACCTTATCTACCTTTAACTAAATTCATTTTGCAGCTCTTCGCCGCCAAAACACACAAAGTTGTGTAGCGGGTCTTACCAGCACCGGTCTCCCAAACAAACCAGAAAAATGCTGCAAAGAGGGCTTTCCGCTCTGCTCCTTCTTTCGGCTCTGTATGTGAGCGCCGGGTCAGCCTGCGACTGCGCCGACTTTTGGAGGGCCGTTCAATCGGGGCTCGGATGCCCTCAACAACAACAAAGCCAACAACTTCAACACCAAGCCATCATCTGCAAACTGGCCAACGCGCTCTTCGGCCTCTCGCGCGAAGAGTGCCTCCAGAGTTTGGACCTGGCCTGCGCTCCTGGCTGTTTCGAAGGCTCCCGCTTTGGGCAGGTTGACAACCAAGACAGCAACGAGACTACCACCACTGCGTGCGCCCTGGCTGCCTGCAAGCAAGTCTTGGGTTTCTGTGACTCGGTGACCGACGTGAAGCAAGTGGAGAGGAGCGTGGCGGGCTGGCCTCTTTCGCTGGAGACCTTTTGGCACCAATTCCAGTTGTACCGCTTGCAGGACCAACCCTGCTCCTGCAAGCCCATCCAAGGATCCACCTATTGTTTGAAGGTCAGCGACTATGGGTGTTGGGCCTCCGCTAAGCAAGGCTGTTGTCCCCCTGGCCACAACTGCGGCTACTGCTATTGTTGTTAAGGGAGTGCATTGAAGAAAAAAGAAAAGACTTGGGTCGGTTAGCTTTGGAGCAGAACTATTCCTTTATTCTTCTAATGTGTCGCCTTCTCTCCTTCGTTTTCTTTCTCGTTTGTCCATCTTCTTGTCCTTGTCTTCGATCTCTTGTGCAAGCAGCCATTGTCTTAGAGGCGGAGAAAGGGGGTCATATTCGTCAAGTAGGTGCTTAATCTTGCTCCTTGGACAACCACGCTCCTTCAACCACTTCAGCACCTCCAACTGATCTCCGTAAACTGCCGTGGAAAAGGTTTCCTTTCCCAAAGGGCATCCGTTCTCGTGAGCCCAGGCCAAAATCTCCAAGTACCCACGCTTTGCTGCGCTGTTGGTGGTGTGAATGTCCCAAGGGCAACCTTGCTCATAGGCATATTTCAGCACCTCAAGGTGCCCATTGTAGGCCGCCAAGGAGCACACCCAATCGTCCCAAGGGCATCCGTTCTCATGAGCCCACTTCAGCACTTCCAAATGTCCACCTTCTGCTGCCCTCATGCATGTGTCTTTGTCCCAAGGGCAGCCTTGCTCCCGCGCCCATTGCAAAGTGTCCACTCTTCCACCTGCCGCAGCAAAGCTACAGGTATATTCACACCAAGGGCAGCCTCTTTCCCTCAGCCACTGGAGAACCCGCAGATCTGGAGTGATGCACGGTATCTTCTCCCAACATCCAACGCTCTCAAGCCACTCCAACAGGTGCAAGTACCCGAACTGGGCAGCGCACCGACTGACTTGTTGGGTTATGTGGCAACCTTGTTGGTAGGCCCACTGCAACACTTCTAAATGTCCTTCCACTGCTGCACTCGTGCAAAAGTTGGTGCCCATACTGCATCCTTGCTCTTTCATCCACTTGAGCAGGTCCAGGTGGCCCGTTTGTGCCGCTACGGCAGCAATCTCCTCCTCTGTCCAAACACTGTTGGCACAACCCCACTTCAGAACTTCCAACTTTCCATTCCTTGCTGCTCCCAGGGCTCCATCGTAGTGGTGACTGCACCACCCTCGTGGCTTCCAAGAACAGCCTTGTTGGAGAGCCCACTGGAGCACTTCCAATTGTCCTTGGATGGCGGCTTTGAAAGTTGTCCATCCGTCCCAAGGGCACCCTTGTTCTCGAACCCACTGGAGCACCCTCAAATGTCCGCCTTCTGCTGCTTTGGCGCACGTCGACTCGTCCCAAGGGCACCCTTGTTCTCGAACCCACCGTAGCACCCCCAAATGTCCGCCTTCTGCTGCTTTGGCGCACGTCGACTCGTTCCACGGGCACCCTTGTTCTCGAACCCACTGGAGCACCTCCAAATGACCGCCTTCTGCAGCTTTGGCGCACGTCGACTCGCCCCAAGGGCACCCTTGTTCTCGAGCCCACCGTAGCACCTCCAAATGTCCACCTTCTGCTGCTTTGGCGCACGTCGACTCGTTCCACGGGCACCCTTGTTCTCTAGCCCACCGTAGCACCTCCAAATGTCCTCCTGCCGCAGCCGCCATGCAAGTCTCTGCCGTCAAACAATAGCCGTTCTCCAGTGCCCATTGCAGCAATGCCACAGAGCAACAAACCTGCTTGCTGGACAGTTTGAAGCGGAGTTCCTCGGGGCAACACTGAAACCATCGCTTGCAAGTCCTGGCCGCCACCGCCACCACGTCCTTCGGCAGGTCGCGCAGAAGAATCACCTCCAACAGTTCACACGGCAAGAGTTCTTCCATTGTTATGGTAATAACGCAAGTTATCCGGTTTGAGGTTTTCTTTATTTCGAGTGGCCGGGATGCTTCGTCTCTTTCTTGTAGTTCGTTTTCGAGAGACGAAACATCTTCTATGCCAGGAAAAGCTTTACTTTTCGTGCCCTCCTCGAGGAGTAATAAGACTAAAACCACCTGCAGGCCTTAATTAACCATTACACGCGACAGGTGTCGAGAGAGAGAGAGAGAGAGAGAAGAGAGAGGAGGAGAGAGAGAGAGAAAAGAGAGAGAGGGAGGGAGAGAGAGAGAGAGAGGGAGAGAGACACAAAAGGAGGACAAACCAATGGGGAGAGCGTCAAAGCCCCCGTCTTGGTATGTAATGGCCACCAACCAGAGAGAGAGAGAGAGAGAGAGAGAGAACAAAGAGGGAGAGGGAAGGAAGGGCAACAGGACAACAATGAGAGAGAGAGAGAAGGTGAAAGGACGAAGCGAGAGTCAAGAAGTCTGTTTGTTGGCACAGGAGAAGAGAGAGCTCAATAACAAAATAAAAACTTTACACCACTTGCATCTTTCTTCCCGAAGCACGCACTTCCCTTGCCGCTTCTTCCTCTTCATCCATGTCTTCTCTCTCGCTTCCGCATCCTCCTCCTCGTCATCTGCCTCTTCGTTCCTCCTCACCTTCACCTCCACATCGTACTCCTGATCGCAGCCGGCATAAGCATCCGAGATGAAGTAGAGCTTATACTGGTAGGTGCCTGCCTTCTCCGGCGCCACAAACTCCAACGCCGCTTTGGCCTTTCGCTTCACCGCCAACCTCTTGATGGAGAGCAATGCGTTCGTCTTCGGATCGCCCAAAACCAACCACCATCCTTCCTGCCGGGTTCCGTTCTTTTGGTGTTGAGGGAAGAGAGGGGCCACAACCGTACCGATGGCAGCATCAGGAACGTCCTCGTCCACTTCTCTCTTGAGAGAGACGGCAAGGGTCACGCTGTCTCCCGCTGGAATGCCTCCTTTCTCCTCCTCATCGTCGTCGAGTTGAAGCGAATAATCCAGCTCAATGTCAGGATAGGCGTTGCACATGTGGGCCACGTCTTGCAGTTGAGAGGGAGAGAGTCCGGCAAGAATCTTGGCTCGGTCCTCGTCCTCCAAGTCCAAAATATCGGCCACTCCCTCCACGCCGTGTTCCGCGCACCGTTTTAAGATCTCCTCGTTGAAGTGGGGGATCTGCTTCAAGGGTGAGTCGGTGCCCCACAAGCCTTGAGTGACCATCTGACAGAGATCCATGCAGGCTAAAGCGGGGTTCAGCCAGCCGCCGCTGGAGATGACGTCAACCATAGCTTGGAGGAGGCGTGGCGCCATCGCGATGACCTCATCTCTATCTCTTTCGAGGTCGCTAGAGGGCAGCTTGTGTCGTGAGAGATGCGTTTGGAGGAGGACGTTGGCCTTGATGTGAGAATCTGGGTTGGAGGCATCACCGATCTTGAGGGGGCAGTGATGGGCTAGCTTGCGCAGGGGGGCAGCCTCCTTGTGTCGCACGCCAATGGCATCGTACTCGCTGGCGTAAGAAAGGATCTCGAGGAGGCCTTTGAGCTTGGTATTGGCTTTGAGGGAGGAGGAAAACAGATCGATGGTAGTATACTTGATGTAGTAGTAGGCGGCAATCATGCCCAAGTTCAGGGGCATGAGGTCCATGTCGTTCTCTACCGCAATGCAGTTGCTGGTCTGTAGGTCTGTGAGGGTGTTCTCCACTACCTCGCTGAGATGGTCGGAGAGGTGGCGGTGAGTTACGCCTGTGAGGTTGTAGTAGTTGGGGTTCTGGCTGAGGCGTCGGTAGAGCAGGGTCCATGTGAGGTAGTCCACCGCATCCTGTTTGTTCTCTATGGTCTTGGTCACAATCTCCGCATTCAAGTGGTCGTGCAGGAAGTGATCCAAGTGGGACTCCACAGGCAAGGGCTCAAAGAGGAACTTCTTGTAAAAGTCTTTCTTAGGGGCATGACACAGGATGACGCAGACTCCGATGGAGTCGCCCTCCTGCTGTGCATTGTTGGGACGGCCCGCACGCCCGGTCATCTGCAGGATGTCTGTGATAGGATAGTCAGCGTACTGCCTCTCCTTGCCCTCATAGTAGGAGGTGCCCATGATGACCACCAGGTGAGCACTCAGATTGTTCAAGCCCCAACACAAGCTGTGCGTAACGATGAGTATCCTGGCCGCTCCTGACTTGAAGAGTAGGTGCACGATCTTTCGGTCTTGTGCGGACATGCCCTCGTGGTATAAACCGATGCCCACCGAGAGGAAGTCCTTGGCCAGGCGGTTGCGCATGGGCTTGAGATAGGGGGTGATCTCCTCGTCCTCCACTTGCAGGAAGGACATGGGTTCTTCGGTGGAGGCGGCAAAGGTGCGAAGGTCTTTGGCCAGCAGAATAGCGTGCTTTCTGGAGGGTACAAAGATGATAGCTGGTTTGCCTTCCTCTCTAGTTGCCGACGATACAACTTCCATTCCATCTTCTTCGTCTTCTTCTGTTTGTCGTTTAGTTTTTCTTTGTTTAGCGTTGCCTCGACCAGCGTAACGAACAATGGCATGAAGAGTGGGCTTCATCATTGCCATGAGACGAGCTCCAAAGTGAGGGTGATCAAAGCCCGTCACGTGGATCTCCAACGGGATAGGTCTTGCCTGAGCGTCAAAGTTGAAGCAGGTCTGACCGGTGGCGCCGATCCACTCTCCAGCATCGCGGGCGTTGGCGAGGGAGGCGGAGAGAGCTAAAATGCGAATGCGATGACCGCCGCTGGAGCTCTCTGAAGAAGATATGTATCGCATGCGAGAGACGATGACTTCCAAGACGGGGCCGTTCTCTCCACCAATCAAGTGCAGCTCATCCACGATGAATAGGTCCACATTCCTCACGTTTTTTCTGACATTCCAACGACGGGAGAGCATATCCCACTTCTCTGGTGTACACAGGATAATCTCTCCGTGCTCCAAGAGAGCGAGGTCCGCGCTGGTCTCTCCGGTCAGCTCCACCACCTTTCGGCCCAATCGACGGCCGAACCGCTCCGACCAGTCCTCCATGCGCTCCGTCACGATGTCCTGCAATGGGGCCACATAGACGCATCTAACTTTGGGGCGTTGAGCCGCAGCAGCGTCGTTTAGCATCTTAAGGATGGCAAATTCAGCGCAGATGGTCTTGCCGCTGCTGGTAGGAGCGGCTAGAAGCACATTGTCGTCTTTTTGGTATAGAGCGGGGAAGGTTTGCGTTTGTACTTGGTTGAACTCCACAAGACCCATGGAGGTGTAGAGCTCCTCGTAGGCTGGATTCTCCAAAGCGGAGACTGGCAGGGCACGAAGGTCTAGCAACTCGGTAGGGGGAGGATACTTCTCTGGAAGGATGAGATGACGGAAGGAAACCGGGAGGAAGCTCTCGCTGCCCAACCACCGGTCGGAGATCA
The DNA here is from genome assembly GCA_031835245.1 of Balamuthia mandrillaris. NCBI lineage: Eukaryota > Discosea > Longamoebia > Balamuthiidae > Balamuthia > Balamuthia mandrillaris. The sequence continues at coordinate 37,433 of JAVKOQ010000294.1, forward strand.
CTCTGATGTAGTATTGAGGGGGTAAAGGATCGTAGAGTGGCACAGTGAACTTGAGGTAGTGCTCCTCCGCGGCAAACTTTTGCTTCAACAAAAAGTACTCATGATGGAGGATGCGCTCTCCATCCACGTCCTCTACCAGCACCCAAAAGCCCATAGCGGTGCCATGGTACTGCTCGTCCCACTCAAAGTCTGGACGAAGGGCCAAGTCCACAGAGACCAGGGAGCGAGTGATCGGTTGTACTGAGGCGGAGAGGTCCAAACGAGGGAACTTGTGGACGAGCTTGAAGATGGGCTTGCCTTGAGAAGGGTAGCGAATGAGCTCTCCAATCTCACGGGAGTTAAGGTCGTAGAGGCGATCAAAAGGAAAGTCCTTGCGTTCCAACTTCTTGATGATGACCTCCGCCGTGGCGTGGAACTGACGGAGCGGGGATTGAGAGGCCCACATGCGACGATCCACCATCTTGCAGACGGCTAGGCAACGTTCGGCCAGGTTAGCCCAACCTCGCTTTAACACAATCTCAAAGAGAGCTCGCATGAGACGGCCAGCGCTTTGTGTGACGTAGACCATGTCGCTGACCAGAGCAAAGCCTTCCAAACGAAGATTGGAGATGTAGGCTTGAAGAAGGACGTTAACTTTGGCAGCGGGGTCTTCGATACTCTCCTTGATGGGTATAGGAACGCGAGTAAGCAGTTTTTCCAGCTCCAGCTTTTCCTCTTCTCGCACGTTGATGTACTTGAACTCTTCTGAAAGAGAGAACAGGCGGAAGAGCTCTATGTCGCTCATGTTGGGTTTGAGATGTTCGTTGTAGGTGGCCATGCTGGAGTGGGAAACGTAAAAGTGACTGGCCACTCGTCCCAAGTCCAATACCTGGAAGGCGCCCGTCTTACGGTCGTAGCGAATAAGGTTTGCTTTGTCTAACATGGTCGCTGCCGAGTGGATGAGATCCGCTCTACGTTGCTCCAGAAACTTGTCATTCTCAAATTCCTCCCAGCTGATGCCATAGAGCGTTGGATTACGCATCATGCGCACGTAGAGATAGGTATAGCCCAACCACTCCACGGCATCCTTGGCGTTCTGAATGGAACCGAGGACGATCTCGGCATTGAGGTTGTCAGGAAGGTTGCGCAGGTACTGACTCTCGATAGGCAGCTGCTGGTTCAACAGGGAGAGATAGTACTGTAGCTCAGAGTGGGAAGTAATGACGATACCCTGACCTAAAGTGTCCATGCGCGGTCTTCCAGCTCTGCCCAGCATTTGCATCACGTCCAGCGGGCTAAGTTCCACCCAACGACCCTTTTCGGGGCTGTAGATCTGAGTGCCTTTAATGATGACGGTGCGGGCTGGCAAGTTGACTCCCCACGCCAATGTGGCCGTGGAGCAGAGCACCTGGATGTGACCATCAGCAAAGAGATCTTCCACCAGGTCCCTGTCTGCTCGAGCCATACCAGCATGATGGATGGCGAAGCCAAACGGAAGGAGCTCCTTGAGCTCCTTGTTCTTGGTGTTCTCGACTTCGGTTTGCAGGACCTCCCTGCTGGAAGCTTCCGTAAGGAAGTTGCCTATGGTGTCGTTCGCCATGGCCATGTCCTTCAAGGCTCGGGCCGTCTTGGCTGTTTCCTTGCGGGAATGGACAAAGATGAGGCACTGATGCTTGCCAGCGAGCTTCACGACTTTCTCGTAGCATATCTCGTTCATGATTTGGAAGCGTTTAAGGGCCTTGCGCTCGGTTACGCCAATGTACTGCTGCTCCAAGGGCACAGGTCTGTAGCGATTGTCAAAATAGAAGAGACCTGTGTCAGGGTCCACTCGCAGGAGTAAGGCAACGTCCTTGTAGTTAGGAAGAGTCGCGCTGAGTCCCACCAAGCGAATCATTTCTTGTGTAGTCTCGATCTGTCTGATGGTACGTGCGATGATGCTCTCCAGCACGGGGCCACGTTCGTCGTGCAGCAAGTGGATCTCATCGATGATGATCAAACGTACGAGTTGTGTATAAGTGCGGTCTCCGCTCTTGCGGGTGATGATATCCCATTTTTCGGGTGTGGTGATGATGAGTTGGGTCTCGTTGATTTGCTGTTTGGTGAGGTTTACATCTCCGCTGAGCTCCTTGACAGTGATGCCCAATGGCTGCAGCAGCGAAGAAAACTTGAGGACCATTTCGTGTACGAGGGACTTCATTGGGGCGATGTACACCATCTTGAAGTTCTCGAGGTTGACCGTCCCATCCTCGTTCATGTTCAGTCCTATCTCGTGAAACATGGTCAAGAGAGCGATGTTGGTCTTGCCAGCTCCAGTTGGAGCACAAATGAGCAGGTTGTCCGCCGTTTTGAGAGCTGCGTGATAGACTCGGCTTTGAATACGATTCAGGCCCTTAAACTCTTCATCATGCTCGAAGCAGCGTTGCACAAACTTGGGCAACTCTTCTTTGGGGACGAGGCGCTCGGAGGGGTCCATGTCCGGAGCCTTGAGAGCGGGCACGGAGACCTCTTCGAAGCCCTTGTGTTTGGTGCGGTAGGAGCCTTCAGGTAGACGACACTCAGTGTTGCTCATGAGATGGCTGCCAGCCTCGAAGACAAGAGACTCCAAATCCAACACTTTGGCTCCTTTGACTAGGGCACTGGCTTCCTCGTCGATGCTTCCTACTCCTTTTCCTGCTCGAAGGAGGTGGTCCGGGTCCTTCGCTTTTAGGGACCTGGCTTCCTGACGAATGGAGCGTTCGATTTCCTTGCTTCGATCTCCGCCGGCTGCACCCTCACCAGTGGTCCTCTTGAGAGCGGCAAGGATGGAGCGAAGGGTGCGAGATTCTTGCATCTCCTCCTCGATTCTTTGCCGCTCCTCCTCGTTCTTGGCACGAGCGAGACGAGTGCAGAAAACGATCTGCCAGCGGTTGCGCAGCAGCACTTTGATGAAGTCAAACTTCTCATAGTCCAAAAGCTGCACTAACCGATTTTCGCAACGACGGATATCAGCTTCCTTGTCGCTGAGGATGGTCAAGACCTCCTCCTCCATCTTCTGAGAGTTGAGCGCATCCTTGAAGAACTTACTGAGCTCTCGTTGCAGCCAGTAGGCGTCGATCTTTTTGGGGTCCACGACCAGAGGATCTTTTAGCCGCTTAGCGGCATCATCTTCCTCATCAGCGGCTGTGGACGTCATCGTCACCTCCTTTCCTCCAGAGGCGAGAGAGTCCATAGCTTCTGTGTCCTCTCCTTCCTCCTCTTCCTCGCTATCTTCGTCTCGCAAAATATCACCATAGTCCTCTTCCTCGCTTTCGCTCTCCTCAAAAACAACGCTGACGCCCAACTGCTCGTCTATGCTTCCTTCGCCTCGCGCCGAGGAGCTTCCTCCCTCCTCATCTTCATCGCCCTCTCCACCAGCTCCCACGTTCTCCATGAAGTCGTTTATGGGCCGCACAATGTCCACCAAGCCATCGTACTGCTCGTTGGTGAAGGGGACCAACAGCTCCTCCACTCTCCCCTTCTTCTCGGGGGCGCGCAGAGACTCGTCCTTCAGGATGATGAGCACCTCGGTGGCCGCATCCCTCAGGACGTCCTGCGGCTGGTCCCCGAGCGTGCGCTTGATGAAGGTGAGCAGCCGCTCGTAGGCCAGTTGGGTTTCTTTGGTTTTGGGTCGGTAGCCCTCAAAAATCTCTCCCTCCACCTCCAAAATGCCCTTTCTCTTCTTGTCACCCCGCTTTCCCGCCCGCATAAAGTCCTCCTCCTCCTCGTCCTCTCCTCCGCCGAGCGCCGCGCCGTGTTTCCGCTTGCCCTTCTTCTTGCTCAGCCGCTCCCTCAGTTCCTTGGGGATGCCCTCGTTGCGGGCTCTGTCTCCAAACTGTTGGGGCCTGATGCGGCCGGCCAGCGTCTCGGGTTCGCCGGTGGGCTCGTTGGTGGGGCGAGAGCCGCTGCGGTCCACGGTCAGCACCAGGTTGGAGTTTGATCTGTATTCATACTGTTGGAACTTGGCGTAGGCATCCGCCATGTTTTTTTTTTCTTCTGTGTTTGTTGTGTGGTTCTTGTTATTTGCTTGCTTTTTGCGCTCTCTCCTTTCTGTGAGGTTAAAAAAAATAATTTGAGGATCAGCGGAGGAAAAAAAAATCAATTGAAAAAGTTCACTTCTATTTTTTTAAAACGACTCGAACCTGATCTGGAGCGAAGTGAATCCAAAGAAACGACACAGACAAAGATCGTTCTTTCTCTCTTTCCTCACTCAGCTTGCTTGGTTCTTGTCGCCCCGCTTCCGTGCGCTCCCTTCAGTTCTTTCTTTGCCGACACAAATAAAAAAAAATTATCGAAAAAAGTTGGAGAAAAAGTTCCGTCGACACGAAGGAAAAAGTGCAGACAAAGCAATTTTTTGTGGACATTTTTTGTAGACATATGAGAAGTCTTCCCATAATTCCTTTTGAGGATCAAATCTGCCGTGATCCGATTGGCTGTTGATGTCGACGGAAATCAGATGGATCCCCAACGCGCCTTGGAAGATAGAAAATCACTCCGCGCTAAATTCCTCAAATTCCTCTTTTTTAGATTTTTCATTTTGTCGACTTTTCCTTTTTTTGTCCTTGTCCAGAAAGAAAAAAAAAAGAAGGGAAAAGAAGAAGAGAAAGAGAAAGAGAAAGAGAGGTTGAGGGGAAAGAAAGAATTAAGAGATAGAGAGAGAGAGCAAGCATGAGAAAGAATGCAAGTATGAAAGCCATTTACTAACATTTGTGACGACAAGGAAAAGGCAGAACTCGAACCTTTCCTGTTCATGTCTTTTGCTCTCTCTAGCTCACGGCAGCAACCACAATTTGCAACAGTGCATGGATGAAGACCAAGACCACGCTCATGTTGGGTTTTGTTGGAACGTGAGGAAAAACGTGGTTTCTGCTCTCCCTTCTGGTTGTGACAAAAATGGTGCTCACACACAAACACCTTCCTGTTGTTGTTGTTTTTTTTTTTTAAGGAAAAAACGGTAACAGAAAGAGTCGACAATTAAAAAACAAACACACGTCACCGGACGGAGGAAGCAACCGGCCGGTGACGTCACGTTAACCATTTAAAGGTATAATGACATCAGCGATGACGTGTGTTAGAAAATTCAGTACTCAGAGTGCTCTGTCTTCTATAAGTACCCTTTAAGATTTGGACGTTTTGTACGTGAGGCAGAGGTCCCGCCGAAGCTCAGCAAAAAATTAAAAACAATCGAAACGAATTGCGCGTACAAAGAAAAGAAGGGAAGAAGAAAAGATAGACACATGGCAGACCCGAAGATCGCCGGCCTGGTGAGCCGATTCGAGGGAGGCGGTGGAAGCACCACCACCACCTCATCCTCCTCTCCTGCAGCTGCCTACTCGGGACCCGTGGGAGGAGGGGAAGGAAGCGTGGACACTACCAGCATAAGCAAGGAGGACGCGGAGCGGACCATGCGGACGGTGATGAACCCCTGCCGACCCAGCCCTCGTTCCCCTCCTGCCTTTGTGGGGAACATCACCCCTGGGGGCGGCACCGTGACCTCCTCCCAGCCCACCCGAAAGATTCAGCCCGGCACGCACCCCTGGATCCACTCCAGCACAGGCGGCCACCCCACCCCTGGCAAGAAAGCCATCGTCCTCCCGCCGGAGGGCGCCTACGGCGGAGTTGGCCTGGTTTCCCCGAATCGCTCCCCCAACCTGCCGCGGGCCGGTGAATAAACAAACAGAAGCCCGAGAAGAAGAAGAACAACGAACAAAAAAAGAATAATAATTATAAGGGAGAAAGAAGAGAGAGAGAGCAAGAGAAAGAGAAAGACTCGGCTGGGTCGGTTGAAATGTAATTTTTTTTGTTGTGTGTGTGTTTATCGATAAGAAGAGCAACAAATGGTTTGTTTGTTGGTTCGTGGAGAATGTAATAACCTTTGACCACCCTCCATCCTGCTCTCTCTCCTCCTTCTCTCTCTTCTTCTCTCTCTTCTCCCTTCCGCTGCTTAAATCTCAGGACGACATGAAAATTGTCTGCAATAAAGACCCTCACCGCCCACACGAAAAAAAAATAAAATCAAATCACATCTTCACTCACTCTACGATGCACGCATCTCAGGGGACGAGCGCCGCGGCAGGCGGGGGCAATGCAAGCGCTTCAAGCAGCGGTCTTTTCACCGTGGACGGCAAGCCCATGGGCTTCTACGTCCCGCCCTCCACTTCTAAAGCAAAGATCGTTGGCCTTATCGAGGTTTGAATTAAAACGCCCCCTTTTTTTTCTTCCCCTATCGCCAAGGGCAAACCTCGATCCCTAACCTTAGATTTGATCCTAACTAACCCTTGTTCCTGACTAACCCTTACCCTCATTTAAACAAAAAAAAAAAAAAGAGCAATGGTGGCAGAGTGAATACCCGTTGGAACAACCATTTGATCACGCTGGTGGACCCGGGCACTACGGATCTTTCCCGCCTGAGCTCCAGGCCGAACATTAGGGTCTTTTCCTTGGCTTATGTGCTCGACAGCGTGCAAGCCGGCCAACTTCAGGTTTGCTCCTCTTTTCTGTTGGGGATTTATTTTTGTGTCTTTTGTTCTCTCCCTCTCTCTCTCTCTCTCTCTCTCTCTCTCTCTCTCTCTCTCTTCATGTTCATCTTCTGATTTTTTTTGTTGGATTTTTTTTGGTTCATATAGGATTTGCAACGTTATGCCTTGCGTCCCCCACAAACGCCTTTCTCCCCCACGAGAGTGGCCTACACCGCCGAGGAGGACCAAAAGATCCTGGAATACGTGCGGACGCGTTCTCCCATCGCCATCAAGGGTAAGCTATTCTGGCAAGAGCTTGAAGCTTCTGGGGTGCTACTTTCATTCCTTCCCTATTCTCCCTCTGTCTTTCTATCTCTCTGCTTACTTCGTTTCTTGCATCAGATCCTTCCTGGCAGAACCTGGCAATCCCTACGTGACCACTATCTTAAAAAGCTGCAGCCCTACCGTGACGATCCCTTATCTCAAGAGGCCTTTGGAGGGGCAGGAGGCGAAGAAGATGAAACTTTCTCCCTCTTTCCTCTCTCGCAGCCTCCGCAAACGCAAGCGAGCACTCCAACTGCCACCACACCTCTTCATCCTCGTCAACAACCGTCGACGATGACGCCCATGCTATTTGCTTTTTCATCTTCTACGACATCGAACACTCCAACTTCATCGCAGGCATCGTCAAGCCAGCCTTATCTCTCAGTGCCTGTTTCTCCTTCGCTTCACACACAACCACCAGAGCTCGACGAGGAGGAGGATGAAGGCCCTTCCCCCTTCTCATCTTCTGGTAATATGGTTACTTCCGCTTCTTCTACGACTACGATCGCCTCGAAAGCAGCTCATCTTCTTCATCACCACCACGTTCATTCACTTGTAGGAAGGGGAGGAGGTGCAGCAGGAGGAGCTTTCCCCCCTCTCTTGGCCGAAGTAGCTCCTCACGCTTTGTTTGATGAGGGAGGCGAAGAATTGGCCTCTGGTACCGTTATTCAAAACATCCTCTCTTCTTCTTCCACTTCTTCAGGAACTATAGAAGGATTAGCAGCACCAGGAGCAAGAGAAGGAGCAGAAGGAACCGAAGAAAGAGGAAAGAAGCAAAGAAGAACAAGAAAGAGAAAGCAAATAGATTTAACCGGTGCAGAACAAGACGGCACAACAACGACAACAACGGACAAACAAACAACAAAGAAACAAAAAAGAAGAAGGAGCAGCCGTCGTCGACTCGACTTTGCCGACGTGGAAGGAAGGAAGTGGTTGCTCTCCTCTTTGGAGCTGCTCAAACGAAAAGATGCCGGAGAACTTAAAGCTAAAGATTTGCTCCGCCTCTCAGAGGGAGAGCAGAGCGCGCTGGAGGTGCTGAGGCTGATGAGGCAGACCAAAAAGCCCTTCAAGGTGGTACTGCACGCTTTGATCTCGCACAATGGCCATGTGAATCATGCTAGGAGATATCTCCTTCATCCTGCTGGTTTGTTTTCTTTTTTGTTCTCTCCCCCTCTCCCCTCTCTCCTCTTTCTCTCTTCTCTTCATCGCTCTCTCTCTCTCTCTCTCTCTCTCTCTCTCTTCTCTCTTCTCTTCTCTTCTCTTTCTCTTCATCGTTCTCCTCTCCTCTCCTCTCACACGAACAAATTGGAACAAACACAAAACAGCAAAGTCGTTGGCCAAGCCATGGACGCCGCTGGAGGATGATGCGGTGAGGGGCCACAACCGCGGCCTCATGGAGGAGCTCATGAACACTCGCGGCATGGCCGCCCTGGCCACCCGCTACGACTACCTGCACGGCTTGGAGAGCACCGCTTGACGACGATTGGTTTTGTTTCTTAATTTTAGCCAATCGGATATTTTTGTAGACAATATATTTCTATATTTTGAATTTTTCAACAATATGTTTCGATTATTTGTAATTATTCTGAAAAAAATGCCCTCAAAATTAAAAAAAAATAAAGAAAGAAAGATGGAGAAAGAAGTGGCAGACAAAGGAGAAGGAACGTTTGAGGACCAAAGGCTTGACCTGAATGAAGGAGAGGAGGAAGCAGGTGCTTCTTCTTCATCATCATCTCTCTCGTTGGAGGAGCGCTACACAGTCAAATTGGGCGAAAAGGCGGTCATCTATGACGTTCGAATCAACGACACCAAAACGTTGAAACTGGCTGCTTCTTCTCCTTCTGATGCAAAAGAAGCCAACCAAGTTTTCACTGTGAGTCTTCTTCTTCGTTCTCCACCCTTTTTTGTTTTCCAACTAAATGTTTTTTTTTCAAAGTTATATAATATAGAACTTTATTCGGTCACTTCCGCCCAGCCACAAATCGTTCGCAAACGATTCAGCGACTTTATCACGTTTCACAAAATGGTTTCTTGTCGTTTCTTTCTTGTCGTTTCTCTGTCTCTTGGTCTCTTCTTCTCTGTCTCTGTCTCTGTCTCTGTCTCTGTCTCTCTGTCACTCTGTCTTTCTGTTACTCTGCCTCTCTCTCCCTCTGTCTTTCTGTTACTATGTCTCTCTCTCTCCCTCTGTCTCTGTCTCTGTCTCTGTCTCTGTCTCTGTCTCTGTCTCTCTGTCTCTCTGTCTCTCTGTCTCTCTGTCTCTCTGTCTCTCTGTCTCTCTGTCTTTCTGTCTCTCTGTCTCTCTGTCTTTCTGTTACTCTGCCTCTCTCTCTCTCTCTCTCTCTCTCTCTCTCTCTCTCTCTCTCTCCCTCTCTCTCTCCCTCTCTCTCCCTCTCTCTCTCCCTCTGTCTTTCTGTTACTCTCTCTCTCTCTCTCTCTCCTCTGTCTCTCTCCGTCTGTCTCTGTCTCTGTCTCTGTCTCTCTCTGTCTCTGTCTCTGTCTCTGTCTCTGTCTCTGTCTCTGTCTCTGTCTCTGTCTCTGTCTCTCTGTCTTTCTGTTTCTCTGCCTCTCTCTCTCTCTCTCTCTCCCTCTCTCTCCCTCTCTCTCTCTCCCTCTGTCTTTCTGTTACTCTCTCTCTCCCTCTGTCTTTCTGTTACTCTCTCTCTCTCTCTCTCTCTCTCTCTCTCTCTCATCTAACAACAGTCACCATACTAAACAACACAAAAAACAGCTACAAAAGAAGTTTGCAAAAAACAGGTTACCTCTTCTTCCTTCCAAAGCGATCTTTCGCAACTCTTTAGAGCCGCAGCTGATCTCTTCGAGGAAGGATCAACTCGAAAAGTATCTCCGCGAGTTGCTTTGTCTCAAAACAACGGAAGAAGAGGAAGAGGAGGCAGAAGAAGTATTAAAAGAAACAAAAGAGAGAGAGGCGAAAGAAATAGAGAAGGAGAAAGAGAAGGAGAAAGAGAGTGAAGGCGAGGAGAAAGTAGAAAGCGAAGAAGAGAAACAGGAGAAGAGAAGAAAGAGCGAAAAGAACGTAACGTTTAGGCGATTTATGACGAGACTGTTCTTCAACTTGTTCGACTTGAACGAGCGCGTAGCTCTCATCGTCGACGCGGAGGGAACGAGAGGATGCTTCGAAGTGGCCTCCATGTTTACTCGTCTTGGTGCTCACGTCTTCATTGGTACCTTTTCTTTTCATTTATTCCACTTTCTTTTGTTGCTTTTGTTTATGTCATCGTACTTTTTTTCTAGGTTGTTCTTCAGATGAGGAGGGTGCATTGCTTGTTGAACGCATTCGTAAAGGTTAGAATAAACCAAGGTGATATGCTTGAGAAACCTTTGGTAACCAATATGTTGCATTTTTTTTTCACAACAGAAACAGCACAGAAAAGAGTGGAGTATATGCGCCTTGATCTGGCTTCCTTGTCCTCTGTCGAGCAGTTTGCTCAGGACTTTTTAGCAAAGAACTTGCCTCTGCACTACCTCGTCAACATACCTGCGCCTTCTTCATCTTCCGATTCCGAGTTTAAGGGCTTCCTTGGGTATGCCTCCTTTTCCTCCTTGCTGCTTCATTCTGCATTCTTCATTCTTCGTTCTTTTTTCCTTCCGCCTTCTTCCTTCTACCTCTCTGCCTCACACTGCTTTTTTGTTTTAAGCTATCTCACTCCAATCACTGTTTCAACTACAGAACGTCCCTTCTCACTCGCCTCTTACAAGAGAGACTCGAACAGAGCGCGCCTAGCCGTGTGGTCAATATTTGCCCAAAGGCTGTGCGACTGCTATCCAGCTCTCGCTCTGACCTTCTTGCCACTGCTTCCGCTTTAGACAGAGGCAACAACTTAATGCCCAGAGCTGGGGAAGGTACGTAATGCCCTTGATTTCTTTCTCCTCTCCAGAGCAAGAGAGAAGAAAGAAGCAAGGAAGAAAGCAGGACAAAGTTTGGTACTTACGAAACGGTTGTTGAATAGCAGAGTTGCAGAAAACGAACAAAATGGCGTCACTGATGCTCAGTTATGAGCTTGGCCGTCGCTTGCGAGGAACCGGTGTCGTAGCCCATTCTCTTGGCCTTTCTCCTCTTTTCCTTGCCTGTACGTTCTCTCTCTCTCACATTCCGGCCTCACAAGTTTATCTTTGTTTTAACTTGATCTCTGTCTGTTTCTCCTGCTTGATAAACAGGTGACAAAGCGAACAGCGTCAAAGCGAATGCGTTCATGAAACAGCCATTAGTCAAATGGATGACAGCAGGAAGAGAACAACACAAAGTAACGCTGATGGAAGACACTTGCTCTCTCTTCTATTGCTTACTATCACGCGAAACCGGGTCACAAACGGGGTTCTACTGGGAAGATTGTTTGCCGGTAGCTTCCGATCCGCTCTCGCTCGCTCTCTTTGCTTCGCCCTCTTCCTCCGAGGACGATCCGCTTTCTTTGTTGTGGAGAAACTGCGAGGCTTCAACCTCTCAAAGATAACTTTGTGTGTTTTTTCTTTAGTTTAAAGAAAAGAAGGAGCATCATAAAGAGCTTTTCTATCTTGGTTGACGGGCCGAGGTTGAGCTGTTCCTTCCGCATCATCCTCATCCGATGAGCCAAAGTCATCATCTTTCGAGGAAGTAGAATCCGATTCTTCATCCGATGATTCACTTGTACTGCTATCTAGACTCCACTGTTTCATTTGTTCTGCTTCTTTTTTCTTTTCTGCTGCTTCTTCTTTTGGTTTGGACTCGAGAGGAGAAGGAGATGCAGCAGGAGCGTTATTCGTGTTGTTGAGCCGAAGCGGAGTCGTTGCTGCTGATGCGGGTGTTGATTTTGTTTCTTCGTAAAGAGCTGGACTTGCGCTTGTATCGGAGTAAAGAGCGATGCGTCCAGTATCTACCATTCCTGGGATTATGTCCTCTCCATCTTCGTCATCTCCTTTTTTTTTCTCTTCTGCGTCTGATGACGAGGACGAAGAAAGAGAAGAAGCAGGTGATGAATCAGAGGAATGCTTTTCATCGTCATCGAGACGCTGCTTGTTGCTTCCTCGAATAGCTTTGCGAATGTCCAAAGACTTTCTTACCGGCACTTTCTTTTCTTCTTCATCCGTTCTTTTCTTCTTATCCTTTTTCTTCTTTTTCTTCTTTGCATCCTCTTTTCGCATTCTTCTGACTGCATCTCTCTCAGCTTGTTGCTTCAGAAACTCGAGCGTGGGTATCACCTCCTCCAATGTTCGCTCCAACTTTGACAACCGAGCGCTCATCGACTGTACTCGACTTTCGGAGGATTTAACTTGAGAAGTAACCACATCTAAACTCGTTTTAAACTTGTTCAACTCTTTCTCTCGTTTGTAGTTGTCAGTGTGAGAAGATGCACCGTGAAGACGCGAGGCAAGTAATGAAGAGGATGAAGACGAGGACGCAGAGATGAGGCTCTCTACTCTGCTTACAAGACGCATCGTTCGTTCTTCCTCCTCTTCCTCCTTATCTTTGTCTTGTTGGTAACGTAATGCTCGTTGATGAGGTATCCATGCTAGGTTTGCTGGTTTCTCTTTCAGCTGTATGAAATGGTTTGTTAAAAGAAGAGGAAAAGAGAAAAAGAAAAGAGAAACGAAAAACAAGAAAAAAAAAAAGCAAGAATAGAAAGCAAAAAAGATAAAGAGAACAAGGAAAAGAAGGAGAAAGAGACAAAAAATACCATATCAGTAACGAACTGCTCTGGTCCAGTGTACTCCGTCTCTGGCTTTAACTTGAGGTGCATCATGAAGTAAATATAAGACCACATGTTATGATCCAACGTGATGTGCTTGTCAAAGCCTTCCTTCGTGTGTCGGTCCAAAGTGCTGCGGTCCAAGTTACATATGAAGCACCGCATCGCGATGTCCTCTTCGGTTTCCTTCACGTGAGCTCGAAGTTCTCCGAACGTGTCGATGATGATACCGAAAATGATGTTGAGGAGGATGACGATCACCAAGAAGAAGAAGGATGAGTCATAGATGTAACGCCATACCGTTCCTGACTCGGACCATGATGGTGGCTTCATCACGTCTCCTACTCCTCCTCCTCTTAATCTGTTTTTGTTTGCGTAGCTTAGAAAGATACGACCAGAGAGAGAGAGAAAGAGAGAGAGAGAGACAGAGAGAGACAGAGAGAAAGAGAAACAATGAGAAGAAAGAATGCGAACAACGAACCCGAAGTGAACAACGTTGACAAAACACATGAGCATTGTATCGCAAATAGGAACTTCGGAATCATCATCGCCCAAAGTGAACTCATCGCGGAAGAACAAGAAACCGACGATGGAGTATATGTACACCACGACCACTCCCAGCACAGCCTTTAGTTTGTATTTTACGTTAGTAGAAAGAAGACAAAGGAGATAAAGAGAATAAAACCAAACCGTAAGAATAATGGACTTGCCATTCAAAGTGACCGACTTCAATACATACTTGAGCAACTTGCTCCTTGCTATCACGTCCAACAAATGAAAGGCAAAGAAGAAGCGGGAGACAACCACTCCCAAAATGGCCAACAACAAATACAACGACCTAAAGAACATGGCCTTGTCCCCTAGAATAAAGTAAAGCGTCAGAAAGACGCTGCGAAGGAGCTGGCCAAAGTCCTCTTCCATCTGTTGGAACCACGGCCAACGGGAGAGAGTGCGTTCGTAGAGGAGAGGAGCCAGCCTTCTCCATGCTCCTCGCCATAACACCGTCAGCCCTCTTTTCTTCTCGAGATGTTTCGGCTCTGTCCCTCTTCCTGCTCTTCCATCCCTTTCCTTGTCTCTGTCTCGCTCTCTTCTTCTAAGCATTTGCTGTTGTTGCATGGAAGCAGAGGACACCATGTTGATGGCTTCTTGCTCTTCCAGATATTTCTTCCATCCTTTGTAGATGCTGAGAAGACCATGATGCTGAAACAATGCCAACAAACAAAGCGCAGAACACCCGATATGAGCTAACCCCATCCATACCAACAAAAAGCTTATCAAACCACTATAAGTCGTCGTTTGTGTTGCTATAGATGTTGTCGCTGTGGAATGGATGATGTTTTGGTGATGATGTTCATGCTGGTGTTCTGGTTCAGTTGCGACGACGTAATTGTAGAGTAAAAGAGCGTTGATGAGGAAAGCGAGCAGGAAGGAGACGTCTTTGAGGAGGTTCTCCCAACGAGCAAAGAAGCCAGCCAAAGGGATCTTGGAGAGGTGGTCCCGATGTTCCATTTCCTGCATGAGGAAGTCGCTCTGCTCGAAGAACTCCTCTATCTTGCTGCTGTGGTTGTCCCGTTTGACGTTCCACATGAGCTCCTCCTGAGTGTCGCTGCTGAGAGCGTTGCAGATGTTTGGCTTTTGGAAGTAGACTCGCTCCAAGTGGTTCTCGCGAACGATCTCGATGCTGCGTGTGCCTTTGCTCAGTTGGTTTAACCCTACCAAGTCTGATATCAACTCTGGCAGCTATAATGGTTTTGTTTTTGTTAACAAATGTTTGCAGTTTAAAGGCAGCGCAAAAAAGAAATGAGGAACTAGAAGAGAGGAGGTTTACCCTTTTAACGTTTGTCTTATCGTAGTCAGCCAAAGTGCAAAGCACAAAAAAGTACAGAAAAGCTCGTTGCAACTTTTCTTCCTCATCCTCCTCTGCTTCTTCCTGTTCCTCCTCCGATGATCTATTTAGTTCATTTTCTCCTTCTGCTCCACCTTCTTCTCCTCTTTCTCTTCTTCGCTCGTCTCCTGCTGATTCATGAAACAGCTCTTCATGAAGCAGTTCTTCTTCCTCATAAACACTCAACATTCCTCCATGGCGGGTGTATTTGATAAGCAACGCTTTGTAGGCGAGCACGCATTCTTGCATAGAGTCAAGCCACCCACTATAACTCTTCAACATTCTCATCACTCTTTCTCCCAAAAAGCTCAGCTGCTCTTTCCACCATTCCTGCTTTTGATGTTGCTCTACTTCTGTCTCTTCCACCTCTTTTGTATATCTTTCTTCTTTCTCCTGTTTTATCTCTTCTTTACCGTCTACTTTTTGTTCTAATGTTGATGTTGCTGCGGTTGGGCCTTCGGATAAACTTCTTCCACGTGTGCTTGTTATCATTGATGATGAAGATGCCGTCAAGATGCTTCGTGGTGGTAAAGAGCTTTCGCTGCGCTTACGATCCAAAGGACGAGTGCATGTGTCTCTTGTGAACGTGGTTTCAGCGGGTTCTTGGGGTTCTGGTTCTAGTTCAACATCTTGTGCTTCGTAGTCATCTTCATCTACATCTTTTGTTTCTGGTTGTTTGAGTTCTTCCAAAAATAAATTATCCAGATTTCGTTTCTGTTGTTGCGCAAGGAAAAGCATGCATGAAAAGACGTCAGACAAGAAGAAGCAGCAAGAAAGAAAGAAAGGAAGGCGAGAGAGAGAGAGAGAGAGAACAAAGAAAGAACGGGTAAAATAAAACAAATCCAACAAACCATCGTCTTGAAGTTGAGCGTAAGCAACATCTGTCTGGGTATATAGGCCGTGTGCACGCCCTCTAACAAGCTCAACAACGTGATTAGACATTCCGTGTGCAACTGTGCCACGTCCTGCCTCCTACACAGCGGATACTTATTCGTGAGTATCCAGTTTACGCTTTCACAGAGCTTGGTCCTTATCAGGGCCTTCTGGTTGCCCTCACAAGGACCCTGGCAGTACTCCGTCAACGTCCTGAAGACCTGAATGGCAATGTCGATGTTGGTGGCGTCGATCTCTCTCTCCAAGTCTTCCAGGTAGGAAGCGGTGGCACAGACGAGGTCGTGGCTGTCCTCGCTGTCGGTTTGGTGGCGGAGATAGTCCTGAAGCTTTTTGTTATGGCCCTCGCAAAGGAGCTGCAGGAAGCGAAGCACCTCCCACATGAAACCACATTCAGAAAAGTGACCATCTTCGCTTGATTTTAAATATGACAATAGCTCCCAGTTTATATGACTACCATGGTGTAACTTGTGAATAAGAAGTTGGAACAAATAAAGAAACGATAAGAAAGAAACTAACTTGTTGTCAGCATCAAGGATGGCAGCTTCAGGGTCAGAAATGGAGGAACGCATGGCGCGTTTCTTTTCGAGCAAGCTCTGGTAGAAGTTTTGCTTTTCTTTGATCTCGCTGACGCCTGTTCTAGAAATACGTGTCTTTAACTGCAAAAAGAAGCCCTCGTCCGCTTTTTTCTTTGTGAATGTATCATAAATTGTGTTCTTTTTTTGTTTATGTGTTTGTCAGTATCGAAATATTACTAGAGGGAGAGAAAGAGAAAGAGAGAAAGAGAGACAGAGAGAAAGCGAAGGAGAGAGAGTAATGAGAAATGAGAATAGAGAGAAGAGAAAACAGTGAAAAGAGAAGAGAAAAGTGGGAAGAATAACAGAAGAGAGTACCTGAACATTCTTATTACCACCGTGCAACAAAGCAATGCCAACTTTGAGAGCTTCTAGCACGATCTGGTCGGTGGTGCTTTTGCTGATAAGGTGAAGGATTAAGCCGGTGGCTCCCAATGCACTTAGCCTATTTTGCATCTGCACAAACTCTCGCTTGGTTTTGCCTTTGCTATCCAGCAGAATGCCAAAGCTGTGCAGTGTTACACTTATTAGCTGCTGATATACATTACCGTCCAAAGTGCTTTTCGTTTGTTCGTTGGTTTGTATAATGGTTAGCGAAAAAAATAAATAAATAAAAAAAGAACAGAGAGAGAGAAGAAACTATGGAAACAAACGTACTATAACAACTGAATGAGTTGTGGCACAAACGGCGTCTTCTTCATGATTTGAATGCGAAGGATCTTGGCAAAATCTTTCAGCTCCTCCTCCGCGCTAAAGTGCTTTCTAAAGTAGGATGCAAACTTTTGGAGGCCTTGCACTACTTGCAAGTCTCGAGAGATGACAAGGCCACCTCCATTATTTCCATCAGCACTCCGAGATGCAGTTGAAATGAAACTTCCTAGCGAAGAAAAAGAGGCAGAAGGAGAAGCGGAAGAAGTAAAAGAAAAGGAAGATAAAGACGAGTGACGAGAACGAGGAGACATTCTGATGGAACCAGAAATGGAGTGGTCGCCTTGGTGTAAAGTTTTTGTGACTTCTTCTCCCTCTTTGCAGTCTAAGTACTTCTCCATCTGCCGTAAACAGAAAAAATATTAAAAGAGCTAAGAGAGAGAGAGAGAGAGAGAGAGAGAGAGAGAGGAGATGCATACAGCATTCGAAATCGAATGAGTGCCGGTGACGCCAATTTTGGAGATAGCTTGGATGGCATGTGCCATAGCGACGTGTTGCTGGTAGAAAATTTCTTCATGGTCGAGGTTGCATAGGTTCACCAAGGCATCCAACAGCGAAGCTGAAACTTTCTTATGCATACTACAGTTCAAGAACGAGACGAAGCAGAAAAAGTGAGAAAGAATAAGATAGGATATAAGAGAAGAACAAAAAGAGACTTACGAAGAGGCCAAGTGCTTGACGGCATTAAAATAATGAGAATAGAAGGCAGTGAGGAAGGGCACAACGCTTTCAAAGACGTAGTTGATCCTCTCCGCTTTTTCCTGCTCCATCTCTTCCTTCTTCTGCTTTTCTTTCAGCTCTTGCTCTTGTTGTTTCTGCTTCTCTTTGAGCAGATGCAAGGCATCCACTTTTTGTTGGGTCCGAACTGAAGTCGCTGGTGTTGACAAGGGGCTCAAGCGTACTTGTTGTTTAGTTTGCTCTTTCGTCTTGGCTTCTTTTTCTTCTTCTTCATCCGTATCTTCTCCGAAAGAGTCTTCTGAGCTTTCATCCTCTTCTTCAGTGCTTGAAGAAAGACTTGTATCATCATCGTCGTCGCTTTCTTTATCTTTATCTTTTTCTTTTGCCTTTTCTTTCTTCTGTTTTCGTTTCTCTTCTTCCGATTTTGAGGCAGAAGAAGTAGAAAGCAAAAGGTATAGCTGCTCAATCTCTCCTCTAAAGTGATCATCCAGCGCATCCCAAACGGCATCATCCAGCTCTGCTCCAACACTTCGTTCCGTCAAGAAGTAAACCTCCTCCAAGAACTTGAGCCATGCCGTTTTGACGCCACGAAGGTTCAGCGGATCGTTCAGCTGGGAGGCGATTTGTTCCAACGAGCAAAGGTCTTGGCACTTCACTTCTGTCATGTAGATCTTGCCAACGCAACAATTGGCAAGCAATTCCACTTGTTTCATGTGAAACATTAAACGACTTTTAGATTTACCTAAGTCAGTTTCTTTTAAGTGTTCTCGTTTCCTGATGAGCTCTTTCCTGCAACGCAAACACAAAAGAAAAATGGGTGAATGAAAGAAGAAGAAAGAAGAAAGAAGAAGAAAGAAGAACGAAGAAAGAAGAATGAAGAAAGAAGAAGAAGAAGAGCAAGAAGAACAAGAACAAGAAGAAGCAGAGGAAAGAAGAGAAGCGAACCTTTCTTGGGCTCCTTCTGGATCGGTGAAGAGAAGGAGTGTTTCATCGGGCTTTTCCAAAAGCAGCTTGAGAATAAGCGCTTGGTTGCGTTTAAGATAAGGCCTTCCATTCGCTGTTATCAACGTCTATTGTATTCACAAAAATAATACATCAGAAATGAGAAGAAACAGAAAAAAGAAGAAGAAGAAGAAGAAGAAGAACAAGAAGAAGAAGAACAAGAAGAACAAGAACAAGCGGTAGTAATAGTGGTAGAAGAAGAAGAAGAAGAAGAAGAACAAGAACAAGAACGAAGAATAACAACAACCAACAGCAACAAGAAAGAGAAACGTACATCAAGAATTTGAACAAAGGAATAATACAAAGAACCGTCAGCGATAGCATTCACAATGCCACGAACTTGGTTTTCGGATACTTGAGAGCATAAAGGCCTATTGTTGCGGAATATCTCTGTGATGAGCTCGGCCGCTTCCATAGCTAAACAACCATCGTCCGCTCCTTGACCCAATAGGAACAGGAACAAATCCAAATACTTGAACAGAATGGCTTGATTCTCTGCGTTGTCTTTACAAAACTGTGTTTCAAGTAACCTTTATAGAGAGAAAAGAAAGAGACGTGCGAAGAGATAACGAAAAAGAGAAGAGAAAAGAGCACACTATATAAAGAAGAGAGAACGAACCATGGTTAAAAACTGGAGCGCGCTGCTATGAAGCAACTCGGAACGTTGCGGGGCTGCTGTCAACGAACTCATGGAAGGAGTCTTCTGGAAGAGGCGTGTATTGAGGAGAGAGATAGTGGCGCTGCTCTGTGCGAGTCTTCGCGAGAGTGACTGAATGCGAAGACCGTTGCCATGTTTGAAAGGAAGAGAAAGAACTTCGATGGCAACCAGATGAGCATCCAAGTTTTTCATTATTCTTTGGTTCTGGTAATGCATGTAGTTATCTATCCAGTTTCATTGTTGGAAATAGTTAAAAACTACAGAAAAAGAAAAAGAAAAGAAAAAGAAAAGAAAAAGAACAAGAGGAGGGCTCAAAACAAAAGAAAAATGAACAGATTCATACATTTTTGACTGCCGCAATGCTCCATGAACGTTTTGAAAATCTCACACGTGCGGTGCACGGCGGTGTCGTTCCTGATGGCAGCTGATTCTTTGCGCGGTTGGCAAAGCCTTGTTAAGCCGTCTTGCTGCAAACTGTTTTCCCCGTTAGTTCCGTCTGTCAAGTCCAGCAACTCGCGGATCTCCTCAATTTGGGCTTGTACGGCTTGGTACATGTTTACGCTTTTAGGCGTTACCAATATCTGAACTTTGTCTAAAGCCTCTTGCAGTCGTGCTATTTGACTGTAACAGCAGAATACATATTAGTTTCAAAAGAAGGAAGAAGAGAGAAGAAAGAAGAAAGGAATGAGCATGTAATCTAACCTAAAGTGGGAGATAAGCAGATGTGCAGCTTGCGTTTTTAAAGAAGGATAATCGCAAAGCACCAAATCCAACAAGATGTCAACCATGCTGTCCGTGCCAGTAATGCTCACCACAGAGAACTCATCGCAACAAGCTTTGAGCGATTGTAACAAACGATGATGCGTGGAAGCGAGAACGTTTGGGTTCCATCCCACTAACTTGTTTTTCTTCTCGACTTGTGTCTTGAAGACTTCCAATAAAAGGGTCAAACGATGATCCCTTCGGAGTTCGTGGAACTGTTGAAGGATGAGGCCAATGTTGAGCTTCGCTTTCATAATCCAAATGGTCATTGCCGTTTGCTCGTAACGTGGGTGATTCTCGTCTGTGTAAAGAATATGTGGAGCATGAAAGGGGAGGAGTGGACGAAGGGAAAAAAAAAGCATAGGTGATAATAAAAATAGAAAAAAAAAACAAACAGAGAAGACAGCATAAGAGAAGAACAAAAGAGAAACGTGAGAAAAAAAGGATAGAGAAACAACAGAGAAAGAATTGTACCATCAATATCAGTCCGGGTGTCTAGTAGTTCGAGCAGAGGCGGCAGCAAAGCAGGAAGTCTGGTCGGCTGCAAACAAAAGCCAAAGGTTATCATCTGTCGCAGCAGAGTCAACACCGCCAAAGTGAACTTGTTCTTGTACTTGTTCGTGACAATTTGAACTTTCTCGTTGACTACATAGTCCCAAATAAATTTCCAGAGTTCTTGTAAGGACTCGTTTTCTTGCAATAAGTCCATTTCGTCGATGCTTGTGGTTGCAGAGGTTTTTCCTTGTTGTTCATGTTCGTGTTCGTTGCTTTGTCGAAGAGGAGATGGCCATCCAGAATTGCTGCCACCACGCATAAGACGACTGCGACTGCTTGCCCTCAGTACAAGTTTTGGACGTTGTCTCAAGTCTGTCCATATCTTTTGAAAAAAAAAAGATTCAGCGATGAGAGAGAGAGAGAGAGAGAGAGAGGGAGAGAATGTGTACTCGAGTGTAGTGCATGAGGGTGATAGGTCGGAAGGGATCAACGTTGATGTAAAGATTGTCCATCAATCTACAAAAGGAGGCTCTAAGCTTTTCTCCAGCACCTTCCGGCAGATGTGGGTTCTTTATGCAATGAAGAACAAGCTCGTAAGTCATCACATTCCTGAGATAGTTTATGGCCGTTATGTTGCGTCCCTTATAGTGGTGCCAAGTCAGTAAAAGAAGAACAATAACGAAATTGAAAAGAAAGACCTACCAAACACAGGTTCGAAAAGAGCTTTATGGTGCCGATGTAAAACGCGCGTTGCTCATCATCAGCATCACGAATGAAATCGACAAGTCGATGCTTCGTTCCATCCAGTAATTCAACCATGCAATACTGTTCTCCATCGATTTGCACAAACTGCAATAGAAATGTTTTCAAAAATGAGAAACAACAGCACAGAAACCTAAAGGACAAAGGAGCCGAAATGAAAAGAATGAGAGACCTCAGTTGTAATCAAGGTGTCAGCCCAATTCAACTTGTGTTCCAACAATTTCTCACAAATGAAACGTTGATTCTTTTCAAGTCCTTCGTGATTGCAACGACAAAGAATGGATAAGAACTTTATGTAACTGTTAGAACACAAAACATAGAAAGGCGGATTAGCAGACATGAGGCAGCAACAAAATAAAAAAAGAACACACACACACAAAAGGAAGTGGTATACTTTGATTTTTGGGAAGTAGAAGGATTCTTGAGTCGCATTATGAAAAAGTAAATCTGTTCTTCACTTATATTCTCAAGCAATACTCTGTTATTCTTGAATAGTTCCATCAATGTATCTGTTGCTTGTGGAAAGTTTATCTGCATGAAATATTAAGTTATTTTTCAAAAAAAAACCAAATGAAGTAGTAGAAGATGAGGAGAGAGCAAAGAGGAGCAGAAAAGCAGAGAATCAGAGAGAAGAAACAAACGGTCTTTTGAAAGAACTCGACGTATATAGAAAGAGCTGATCGGTTGCGGCGATTTTTCTTCATAACCTGTTTGAGAAGTTTGAAGGAATGTGCAATGATAGTGAAAGCAGTGTAATGCTCCGGTTTGTTAATGTCTGCAAGACAAAGGCCGACGTTGCCCATGCCAGCGCTAAGCTTCAACCTTCCTTTGCCCCCTTTGTTGTTGGTCTTCTTCCATCGAATCATTTGTTGCAGTAGATCCATCAACACTGTTAACAGCTTTAAAAGGTTTAAGTTATTCGTGTGTCAAAGGAAGAAGAAGGAGGAGCACGGTACGTTTTGTTCTCTAAGAAGATTTTGTCTACTAGGAATGGGAATGCCCTCTCTCTTCAAGGGATCCTTTTCATCATGGATGGTGCATGATAGGATTAAATGAGAGAGGGTATGAATCATTTGCTTGGCTGCCATCACCAACACATTTTTGGAGGTCTTCAACATGGTTTCACGTATATTTAAAGTACCCACTTGCTTAAGCTGTTGAAGGTATGCGACCAGATAAAGTTCAGCACATGAACACATAGGAGAGAGGCAAAAGAGAAGAAAGAAACTAAGAAACTAACTTTTGCAGTATAGTCCCTAATAACGCTGATTTGTCCGACCACTTGAAGCAAGTCCGATAATTCCTCTTTACTAACTGAAATAATGCCAAACGCGTCTTGATCGTGCAGTTGACGATGGCCAATAAGCTGATTGAAGAAGTTATTGATTTACTGCTTTGCTCTGATGTTGTTGAAAGTAGAAGTCAAAGAAGTAGAAAAGAAACCTTGATACGTCCAGGAGTGAGCACATGCTCAACGCTTGGCTTCCTTGTGACAGGCTTCTTGTTTTGTTGTTGCTCTCCTTCATCTTTCTCGAAACAAGCGTGCAGGAAGCATTGGGTGTCATGATGCTTCAATCTTATGTAAGCATCTTTTTCCACTCGGTTGTTTTTGCTCTATTTTTTTTTAAAAAAAAACAACATAGCAAAAAATAAGCAAAGAGAAAGAGAGGGAGAGGAGAGAGAGAGAGGTACAAG
>JAVKOQ010000295.1:0-63590 GCA_031835245.1 Balamuthia mandrillaris
AAAATGGTAGATATCCCACCCCACGACCATAAACTTCCCACCCCACCGATAAAAATTCCACCCCTCAGGTAAAAGTCCCAACCTATTAGGGTGACATGAATTATGAGTAACTCTATCGTTACATTGCTACTGTGTTTCTCTTTGCTTGGCGAGAGGAATAACCGTTGTAAAAGAAACTGTCAGGAATTGAAAGCATGCTGTATCCTTTGTCAACGGTTATTCCTCTCACCATTCTTGCCCGCCATACTTTTCTTTTTGTTCCCGCCTTTTTTTTTCAATAACGTTACCGTTACTTTTTCTTGGGTTGTAACAAGGTCTTCTTCTTTAACTTTTTTCTTTCAACTAGAAACAGCTACACACAACCATCACACACCTTTTTTGTTTGTTTGGCTTTTTGTTTTTTCCTTTTTTTTTTCTCATTATGGAAGCGAAGAAAAAAAGATTTGCCGAGATTTACGGGTGGATTTTTGAACGAAAGGTTCCATTGCAGCAGCTTTCACGGTTGTACAATGGTGGAGAGGATGCTCCGCCCTTTTATCGAGTCCAATGGAGATCAACTCGTGGGCTTACAAAGCGAACAGGAGTGAAGGTGCTTAGTAATCCGCGGACCACCCTTGAAGGAGTGAAAGTGTTGGTGGCGCCTAAAGTCAAGAAGGTGAAGAATGGGGTCCTTGAGGTTGCACTCAGCGAGAATCTTCACTGCTCTGGCGGCTTTGCCTGTGCTCCTCCTGCAAGAGGAAAGAAGAACAAAAAACTAAAGGACTGTGAAGTACAAAGCCGTTGGGTGGGGTTTAGAGATGAGCTAAACACTGCCTACATCTACATCCAGAAGGAAGCCCAAAGCCACGGACCTGGGTTTTGCGCGCCTTCCGCTTTGCCTATGACACCTGCGCTTCGGCAGTGGCTCCGCCAGATGGATGGGCAAGGAACAAAAGAAGACGGAATGAATGGGAGAGGAGGAGCAATGACGGCGCACGAGCTGCAACGAATGTTGCTGGGGGGCGCTTGTGAGCTGGTCAAGGATGCTCGGGATGTACCCACTGTGCAGGAGATTGCCACTGTAATCCACAACGGAAGGAAAAAACTGCGAATCGGCAAGAAAGGGCAACCCAGAGCAGAAGCCCTCCAAGAGGCCTTGAATCGGCCAGAACTGGCTTCTACTATCCTTTTCCCACCTTTGGAGAGCCGTGAAACGTACATCCTTGATCGCACGGCGGCCCGTCGGCCATGGATGATTTTTCTGATCGCGCCTTATGCAGTCACTGTGCTTCAGCGATGGGGTAAGGATGTAGTCGGCCTGGACAGCATCTACAAGCTATCCAAGTCACATCCCCCCGTTTGGGCACTGGTGGTGCAAGATGACTTGGGACGGAGCTGGCCTGTTGCCTTCGCTGTTGCTAGCAAGGAACGAGCAGCAGTTGTGCGCTTTTTCCTTTCGTCTGTTCGTCACTTTTTTGAGACACAGACGACAACGATCTACTCCCCAAAACCTACGTGGCAACCCTTCGTAATGATCGACAAAGACAAGGTGGAGCGTAACGGGGCGACAAGTGCTGGCTTTCAGGTGGTGTTGTGTGACTTTCATGCACAACAACTGTGGAGAAAAAAAGTTGCGCAGTATGGTTTGTTCTCTCTCTTTCATGCATCTGCTCTCTCCCTCTCGTTGTTGCTCATACAAGTAGAAACTAACAATAATACCAAACAACAAGGGAAGGATGATGGAAGTGTATTGGGTTTGTTAAAAAGACTGCAACATGCCATGACAGAAGATGCAGAGGAAGAAGCAACAAAAGTGTTGAAGAACTATTGCCAAAAAAAGAGGATTACCCGTTTTTGGCAGTACTTTGACAAGAACTGGCTTTCTCCTCCATGGGCATCAACGTGGAAAAGCATTGATCGTCCTGGGTACCGAGAGGGCTTGTGGAATACCAACAATGCAACAGAGACGATCTTTCGTAGCATTCTTCGTGATTTCCCCTGCAAAGGCACCAAAGGGGATCACAACTTGGTCTTAACGCTAGCAGACAATGTGTTTCGCCGCTACAATGTGGAGCTCAACCGCATCGATGTACTACAGCAACGCCCAAGCCTTGGTGTTTGCCGGCTTTGGAGGAGATATCAAGAGGGATTGCGGCTGGCACAGCACCAACAGAGTGAGAAACAGAAAGAAAAAGAAGAAATAGAGAATGGCAGCAAAAACGATGACAACAACAACGACAGAGAGGAAAAAGAGGTAGAAGAAGGATTGAACGCACATTTTGTAGAGCTTGCTGACGGCGTTTTCAAATGGAATGAGTACGACGTGACTATAGAATTGCCTTCATGCCCCTGTCCTTACTTTCGGTATTATGGTAGGAGGTGCAAACACGTTTTTGGACTTGCTGCTCATCTACAGAAAACATTTTCAGATCAGAACCTTTTAGAGCTTGGGCTGAAAAGACAAACAAGACGCACCAACAGCAGCACCTCACAAGTGGCAAGAATAGTTGAAGATGACATCGTTGAAGCAGATGATACTGACTCCCTGGAGCAACGTGTAGCGCCTGTTACCCTTGATGATGAAGATGTGGAAGGAGAGGAGGGAGATGAACAGGACGAGGAACAGCAGGCGCTGCTACTGTTGGAGGAGCCATCAATGGATGAACTTGGTGAGGACGCCGGCGGAGATCTTGAGGAAGAAACTTCTGAAGGAGAAGAACACAACAATAAGAAAGAAGAGAAGGAGGAGAAGGAGGAGAAGGAGGAGGAGGAGAAGGAAAAGGAGAAAGACAAACTGAATGCAAACAAAAATCAAGGAACAAAGCATCAACATCCAGTGGAGCCAAAAATCGAGTACTCTAGCAAGGAAGAAGCAGAACAAGCAATCGCATATGCTACAGGGAAGTCATCACCTGGGAGGCCGCGCAATACAACAAAGAGGCCGAAAGTAGCAACCAACCTGCGACTCACAGAAGAATGATTGCTTGAATTAAGTTAGTATCTCTTTTTTTTAAACAAAATCTCTCCCTCCTTTCCTACTTTTAGCTAACACCTCACACAAACACCAGAAACCGAACGTACCTTTCAATCAAATTTAACAAAACCTGAAACAACAAAGAAAAAGGCAGCGGCGGTGGCGGCGGCTGCACCAAAAAAACAACAAAATCAAAAAACAAAAACGCAAAGTGGTATGTTTGTCACTTTTTGTATCAAGCAGATTCTTTTTCTGAAGTTGATGTTTGTCATTTTTGAAGAGTGCAAAGCAAAGCGTACCTCTCAATGGCAAAAGAACTGTAAAACGGAAGAGATCTATGGCGTCGCACCCGTGGTGAACTACCAGGATCCCCGAGTGGACAAAAGGAAGCCTCTCTCTCCAAAACGACAACTGAAGCCCAACCCACGGTACCAGAAAACCCAGGTCGTGAAGCTCCTCTCTCCTCAAAAAAAAGAACAGAACGAAGAAAAGGTGCCCAGCGTGACAAAGAAAAGACTGGCCAAAAGAACAAAACGAAAAAAAAAAGCCCCCTAAAAAATAAATTTTTGATTTTTCTGATCCCTTTTCTCCACTCTCTAAAATAATGGCCAGCGCACGCTTTGGTGGCAAAATAGCACAAAAATAATAGGTTGTTATAAATACATATTAGGGTGGGTAAATTACCTGAGGGGTGGGACGTTTACCGAAGGGGTGGGACTTTTAGCGTTGTGGGGTGGGACGTTTACCCGATTCGCAATGGTGGTTTTGTTGGATTTTGCGGAGGAAGTGGAGGTGAGGACGATGATGACGATGACTATTTGTCAAAGTATCGAGTGAAGGAGCCAGAGGAACCGGTTTACAAGACGGAGGAAGAGCTTCTGGCTGAAAAGTATTCCAAGTACAAAGGGCTTACCTCGTTGGTAGTTCCCTCCAACAACAGCAACAGCCCAAAGAAAGATAAAAGCAGTGAAAGAGGAGCTGCATCAGACTATGAGATCTACGGAGAAGTGCACGAGAAGTTGACCTATGCCACCACGCACGAGTTCAACATTCACAGCCTCGGCATGAACAGCGACGGCGAGACCTTCCTCTCCTGTGATGACCTCCGGATCAACCTGTGGAACGTGGAGCGCGCTACTCCCTGTTTCAATATCGTGGACCTCAAGAGCACGGCTGACCTCTCGCAGCTGGACGAGGTCATTACGGCCATGCACCTTCACCCCGGACACTGCGACCTGGTGGTCTATGGCACGAGCAAGGGCAATCTCCACCTGGTTGACACCAGGCAGAACGCCAAGTGTAGCCATGCGTTAGTGTTTGGAGGCATAACTGACAGTTTAGACTTTGCTCTCGCGTCTTCCTCGTCTGCTTCCTCATCTTCTCCATTTTCTGCTTCATCGTCGTCATCGATTGCTCCTCGTATTCGTACTTTGGTCGCTGGAGTCGATCCTGTAGTGGAAGAAACAGAAGGAGGAGGCGGGGGTGGAGGAAGAGGGCGTTCCTCCAGTATGAAAGGCGAGGAGAACAAGCTGTTGAGGGAGTTGGTCTCCTCCATTAGCGACGTGAAGTGGTTGGGCAGCGGCACGGATGACCGGCTGCTCCTCACGAGGGACTATTTCAGCATGAAGGTGTGGGACCTGAAGATGGCCAGCCGCACGAACGCCGCCAGGGGCACCAAAGGCTTTGATCCTTCCAACATCGTCGGCTCTCCTTCCTTCAAACAACGCTCTTCCACTTCTGCTTCCTCCAAAAACACCAACAACAACCTCAACAACGGAACAACAAACGCGAGTGGTGGAAATGGAGAAGGAAGTGGAGGAGGCGGACCAGTGGAAGTCATACCGATGAACGAACAGTTGATGGACGACATCAACTTTCTGTTCGATAAGGACTTGTTGTTTGATCCGTTCCGATGCAGTGCAAGCAGCAGTGGCAACCTCTTGGTGAGCGGCAGCTATGACTCGTTGTTAGTCCTCTATGACAGGTTCCTCAAGAGGAAGAGCTACATCAGCCTCAACCATGCAATCGAGATGGGAGACAGTTGGAGCGTGCCCAAGCGGAATGCTGCGGGAGGCGTTGCTAAGAAGGTCCTCAACGTGGCCTATCATCCGGTGCATGATCTTGTTGCGGTTGCTTCTGGCTCTTACCTCTATTTCTATGGTGCTACTAATGTGAAGTAAGCAAAAGAGAAGCAAGAAGAAGAATGGAAGGAAAAAAAGTGTTTCTGTAGATGGTTTTTTGCAAAGTCATTGTTTTTTCACTCTCTCTTCTCTCCTCCGCTCCTCTGTCTCTATGCTTCTGCATCACTTCTTCTCTCCTCGCTTTTCTGCTTCTCTTTTCTTTGCTCTCTTCGTTTGATCATGAGGAAGAGGAAGCAGAATGATGAGGTATGAAGTGAAAGTGATAGATAGAGACGAGGTGATGATCTTGCAAGTCTGGATAGAATTGAAGGAGAGCTTCGTAGAGCTCTTGCTTGTTGTTGAAGCCGTCATTCTTGGCATCTTCTTCTGTAACCGCTGCAAAGCTCTTCACGCACACTTTTTCGATGATGGCTTCTCCCTTTGGCTCTTTTCGCTTTTGTTAGTTCAATAAGGACGAAAAGAAAAACAAGAAGTAGAACTAGAAGAAGAAGAAGAAGAAGAAGAAGAAGAAGAAGAAGAAGAAGAAGAAGAAGAAGAACAAGAACAAGAAGAAGAAGAAGAAGAAGAAGAAGAAGAAGAAGAACAAGACGAAGAAGAACAAGACGACGAACAAGCAGCAGCGCTAACGAGACCGAGAATGAGCAGACGAAGAGAGAAGCACAGAGGAATAAGAAGAAAACTAACCATTGTGTTTATCAGAGATCAGAACAGGAAGAACAGGCTTCAACGGGAAGTGAATGGCAGAGGGGCTGCCTCCATACCGAATGGTGGTTGCCTTACGTCCCTCCTCCACCGGCAAATAATGCTTGAGGTGAAAGCCAAGCGTGGGGCGCAGGTTCAGCTCATGTTGCGGAAAGTCCTTTCCGAGCTGCTCTAGCGCTGCTGCTTGTGCTTCGTCCTTCTCGGGAGAGAGAAGCGAATAGATTTTTTCTCCATCGTGGAGAGCGGCCATTCGTCCGAAGAAGAAGAAGAGCGCAGAAAGAGCGTCAGTCTTGGTGCTGGCGGTGGCGAGGAGGGGTGACGAGGCGGCCGTTTTGGCGGGTGTAGTAAGGCTTGTGGGGCTCCGGGTGAAACACGGTCCACATCTCCCAGGCGTAATAGCCCAACAGACATATAGCCAAGAGCACGCCACCCACCCACAGCAGCAACCAGCTCTCCTCATCCATTTCCATTTCTTCTTCCCTCACTTGCATCGTTCTTTGTATTTATATTTTTTTGGGAGGATGGTGTTGCTTCTGATTTGATTCGATTGAAGCGGTTTGCAAAAAAAGAAGAAGAAGGAGGAGGAGAAGAAAACAAGAAGCACAAGGAGAAGAAGGGAAGTGGATAACGTACCTAGATGAACCAAGACTTGAAGCGGTGAAACTTTCTTTCTTGGCTAGATTAGATCCGTTGGAATAATAGGTTGAACATTCGGTCAAGCATAAAACTATCTATTATCATCCGAGTAACGAACATCTTATAGGTTGAACACAAATTGATTGATGGACACCTACTATTATGTTGCATTTGCTGATAATATGTCGACAAATAAGAAAGCAAAAAAAAAAGAAAAGAAAAAAGAAAGAAAAAAGAAAAGAAAAATGGGACGAAGAAAAGGAAGCAAGAGGAAGAGGTACTCCAACAAAAACCAACGAGGAGAAGGAGGAGGAAGCGAAGGTAATGACGTCTCTTCTTCTTCTTCCTTCAAGAAACCGAGACAGGATCAAAAAAGAAAAAAAGGGGAATGGCACTCCCCCGCCGGAATTCAATCCATCGACGAAGGCGGCGCTCTTTGGACCTCTTCCTCCTCTTCCTCTTCCTCTTCTGCTTGCAACTGGAAACTCGCCACCCGCAAAAACGAACTCTACTTTCGTTACTACACGGAGCAACAACTGTTTGCTGGTGAGAACGCCAAGGAAGAGTGGGAGGAATTTTTGGCCGCGATGAAAGCGGACCTGCCGACCACTTTTCGGATCACAGGGGGCACCACTTACAGCCCCCTCCTCAGGGAGCGCATCGAGCAGGACTTTTATGAGCCTATGAAGCAGGAGGGCTTTGCCGTCGGCGAGGAGAAAGTGGTCTTTCAGCCTCTTCCTTGGTTTGTTTTCGAAGCTCTCTCGCTTCTCTCTTCTTTCTCCTCCTCTGCTTCTCTGCTTTTCTACGTTTTTCTCGTCTGCTCTCTTCTCTCTCTTTCTCTTCTTCTCTGCCTCTCTGCTTCTCTGCGTTGACAGTTTTTTTTTTTGATATACAAAGGTATCCGGAGAGGAACGCATGGTACTTGAATGCTTCGCGTCAGTCGTTGCGTCGTTCTCCTGTCCTCAGAAAACTTCATAAGTTCCTCCACGTCCATACTGAAGTGGTTTGTATTTTCTCGTTCTCTCTCTCTCTCTCTCTCTCTCCCTCCCTCCCTCCCTCTCACCTTCTTCCCTCTTGTTTTCTCTCTTCATTGTACTTTTCCCGCTTCCCTGCTATGCTCTTTTGTTATCTTGTCTCGTCTCTTTTTGTTCGTATGTTTTTTTTTAAAAAAACAATAAATATAGGGCAATGTGGGAAGACAAGAAGCCGTGAGCATGATCCCTCCTCTGTTTCTGGACGTTCAATCTCATCATCGAGTGTTGGACATGTGCGCAGCACCTGGCTCCAAGACCGCTCAGATCGTTGAAATGTTGCACACTGGGACTTCTCCCGACAATCTTCCCAGTACGTCCTATTTCCGATACATAGTTGATTCTTCTTCATCTTGTTCTTCTTCTTGCTTTTTCTTCCGTCTAGATTATTAACTCAAAACAAACTCTCCATTTAAGCTGGAATGGTGGTGGGTAACGATGTGGATGAGAAGAGATGTTATTTGCTGGTGCATCAAGTGCAACGCTTGGCCAGTCCATGCGTCATGATGAGCAACTACCCTGCTCAAGGTTTTCCGCTCATCAAGCTTGAAAAAGGCTCCGATCCTGTCTACCATATGGCTGGTTATTCTTCCTCCCCTTCTTCCTCTTCGTCTCTACAACAAAAAGAAGCGGAAGGAGAAAAGAACAACCTTCTTTACTTTGATCGCATTCTCTGCGATGTACCCTGTAGCGGAGATGGCACGTTGAGAAAGAATCTCGACCTGTGGACCAAATGGACGCCAGGGCTTGGTCTCGGCTTGCATCACTTGCAGCTGAAGATCGTAACTAGAGCCGCTCGTTTGTTGCAGGTGGGAGGGCGCATCGTCTACTCCACTTGTTCCTTGAATCCGATCGAGGATGAGGCCGTTGTTTATGCTATCTTGAAGCGGAGTCAAGGCAGTCTCGAGTTGGTGGATGTGTCCCAAGAATATCCGGAGCTCAAACGTAGACCTGGTCTTTATACTTGGAAGGTGTCTTTCTCGTTCCTTTGTTCAGCTTCTTTTCTTCTTTCTTCGATGATATCTGTATTCTAATCGAGTGTTTGTATTTGCAGTGCATGCACAAGAATGAGGAAAATAAATGGCAGTGGTATGATAGCCACGCAAGCTTGCCACCAATGCGTAGAGCAAAAGTGGCATCTACATGCTTCCCTCCTTCCGAAGAAGAAGCTCGCGCTGTTCATTTGGAACGTTGGTATGTTCTATTCTTTCTTATTCTCTTTGTTGCTTTTTTACCTTCCTTTGCTTACGTCTTCTTTTCTTTACAAAGTTTGAGAGTATATCCCCATTTGCAAGATACTGGCGGGTTTTTCTTGGCAGTGCTGCGTAAAGTTGCTCCAATGCCGCCTAAACCACCTAAAAAGGCTGAAGAAGGAGAAGGTAAAGAGGAAACATCCTCTGCCTCATCTGCAGCACCATCCCTGGCAGGAGACAGCAAAGCAGCCGCTCCGGGTGAGGACACGTTGGCCAACGAGGAGGAAGATGAAGAAGGAGAAGGAGAAGCTAAGAAAGTAGAAGATTCTGATGCAATGGTTGTTGGAAAGGATGAAGGTTCGGAAGGAAAGAAAGATAAACGAACAAGAAAGAAGAAAGAGGAACCTTTTTTGCCATTGTCTGAGCATCTCACCTCCGTGTGGCAACAAATTAAGTACGTTCTCTCACACTCTCTCTTGAATGTTTCCTTTCATTTATTGCTTTAAAAACTAACAAAACAAAAAAACAAAAAACAAAGAGAGCATTATGGCTTCAAAGAAAACTTTCCAGTGGACCAGCTGATAGCACGTGGACTGGCCTCTCCCCGCATCAGCTTCATATCAACGGGTATACGTGATGTCCTTTGGTCCGACGCTCGTGGCTTTGTTAAGCTCATCAATACCGGCGTTCGCGTCTTCACGAAGCACACACCTCCTGGCGTCGAGTGCCCCTTTCGCCTTTGTCAAGAGGTTAAGTCTCTTTCTCTCTCTCTCTCTCTCTCTCTCTCTCTTCCTCACTCCCTCCTCCCTTTCTTTTTTCTCTTTTCTCTTTTCTTTTCTCTTTTCTCGTCAGTCTGTTTACGTTTATGAATTCAACAGAGCATACATTTGATGTTGCCGTACTTGACCAAGAGGGTTGTCCACATCAGCAAAGCAGAGTTTGTCAATCTGCTCATCAACACCAACCCGTCTCCACTTATATCTTCTTTCTCCACCAAGCCACGAGCTCAGTTGGAGGCCCTTGGTATGTTTTTTCTTTCTTTCTTGTCGTTTCTTTCTTTCTTGTCGTTTCTTTCTTTCTTTTCTATGATTTACACAGCACTATCTCCTCTTTATTCAAAAGGTATTGGCTGTGTCGTGTTTGTTGTTGACGTTCCTCATCCTGCCAACACAAGGTAAGTTTCTGTCGTTGCTCTTTCTCTCCTGTTCTTCTTCATAGTTAACAAACTCCAAACAAAATAAAAAGTCCGGTGGTGGCGTGCGGCTTCAAGCATAAGGCGTCGGTGGCGCTGCTGGTTAGCAAGCTGGACTTGCATGCGTTCTACGACTTGTTCTTGGAGGAGGACACAAGACAAAAGCTGTTGAGCAATCCTACCAACAAGAAGTTCACCGAAGAAGCTGGCGAAAAGGAGAAAGCTGGCGAAGAAGGAAAAGAAGGCGAAGAAGAGAAGAAAGACAAAGAAAAAGAGAATGAGGATTGAAACAAGGGTCTCTTTTCTATATAAACATCATTTGGCACAGAATAAAAACAAAAGAAGGATCACTCAGAAGAAGAGCTGGTCTCCACTTCAACGTTCAACAAAGCACGAGGGCATAGACCTGCTTCCTCCAAGGTTTGGTTCATGTCACTGAATCGCTTCTTTGGAAAGGAGGTCACGAGAGAATAGGAAGGAACTGGCTGCTTCTCTTCTTTCTTCTCTTCCTCCTCCAACAGCACCAAATCCACAAAGTCGCGAACGTGTTGCAATCGGTCCCATCGGAAGAACGTTCTCTCTATCCTCTTCATCTCTCCTCCCACGTTCATCCTCAACACCAGCGAACATACATCCGAAGGGGAAGAGGAAGAAGGTTTCGGTAACTGCTCCACCAAATGTCGTTTCCTTTCGAGCTCTCGTTGGTGCATGAGAGAGACAGAGAGAGCTTGAGCCTCCTCCAAAGCTTTGGCCTCCTTTTCCAGCTCGATGCGAGCTTGTTCCTGCATTTCCGCCTCTTGTCTTTGTTGCTCCTTCTCTCGATCGCGTTGAAGGCTCTCCAGGTAGGCCCAATCCTGCTCCTTGCGAAGCAGCTCTCGCTGACGAGCCTCCGCAGAGAGACGCTGCCGCCGCTCCTCCTCGTCTCGCTCCGCCTCTTGTCGCAGCTTCTCCTCCACCATTTTCCTTCGTCGCTCTGCTTGCTTTTGTTCTTGTCGTATCTCTTTCTCCCTTCGTAGCCGTTCCACTAAAGCGCTGTGCCGTTCTTGCGATCGAAGCAGGGGGCTTGAGGTCTCTGGTCCTCGTTGTGACGAAGACGGAGCAAGCGATGAGGGTATATCTGATTCTTCTTCCCCTTCCATCTCCATCTCGGCTTGAAGACGTCGAGCGAGAGCCTCATCCTCGTCCTCCAGTTGTGCTTGCAGCTGCTGCGCCAAGAATGCGTCTTTCTCTTCCTGTTCCACTTTTCTTTTCTTCTCGTCCTCTGCTTTTTGTGCTTCCTTCTCTGCCTCCGCCTTCTTTTGCTTGAGGGATTCCTCCAGCGCTCTCACCAGCTCCTCATCCAGTTCTTCCTCGTCTAGTACTTTGACGTCGTTGGACTCCATCATCGATGCACGCAACGCTCTTTCTAGATCTCCGTCCTCCTCCTCCCCTCCTTCCGCTGCTACCTCCTCCTCGAGCATTCTTCTGCCTTCTCTGTTCTTACGCAGCAACCTCCGCAGCTCTTTCCGTTCTTTGGCTTGGGATGAAGGAACGGAAGAGACTGAAACAGGGATGGAGCTGTTCTCTTCTTCTTCCTCCTCCATGGCTCTCCTTCTCATCCGCTCCTCCATCAACTTGTTTCTGTCGCTAACGGACAAGCTAGAGTAGTAGTCCCAGTCGCTGTTCGGCACCGCCTCTTCTTCTCCTTTGTGCCCTGCTTTCTCTTCTTCTTTGTCTTCGCTCTGACTCATGGCAAGGGCGAGCTGCAAGTCTTCTTCCTCCTTGCGCAGCGCCTCCTCCCTGCTCTTCCGCAGGATGGCCTCCTCTGCCTCCTCCTCCTGCTCCTTCTCTTCTTGCGGGTGAGGAGGGGTGGCAACAAGGTCCATGCCCCCTCCTCCCCCGACCTCACGCAGGAGGTCCTCCTCATCGAGCCAAGGAGCCACCCCCGACAGCAGCGAGCCCCAGCCTCTGTCTCGCAAAAGCTGTTGGTGTCGCGCCCACCGTTCCTCCAAACTATCTTCTTCCCTTCTGCCTCCGCCTCCGCCGCGACTCATTGTGTGTGTTGTGTGTTGTGTGTGCCTCTTGTTGCGTGGGTGCAGTGCGTGTGTCTGTCCGACAGGTTGATCGAGCCGTCTTTTGTTTGTTTGTTTGTTTATGGCTTTCCCTTTCCCTTTCCCTTTCCCTTTCCCTTTCCCTTTCCCTTTCCCTTTCCCTTTCCTTTCCCTTTCCCTTTCCCTTTCCCTTCCCTCCTTTTTTCTCCGATGAAAAAAAAAAAATTAGAAATTTGTTGGCAAGGATGACGTCATCGTCAATCGCGTGCAGCTGAAGTGCGCAACCACTGCACTTGTCCTGCAGAAGTGTTTTTTTTTTATTTTTTAAATGATTTAAACTTTTTATATATATTAATTTTATGTTGGGTGCTCAAGCTGCTTTTGTTTCTCTCTCTTTGTCTTTGGAACAATGACGAAGCCTCCACCGACAAGGAACTTCCAAGCCAGCAACCAACTCCCTTGTTCACGACCATAAATTACGTGTCCTTCGTGCAGGCAGGGCGCTGATCATCGCGGCTAACATGAAGCCAAAGACCAAGGATCATGGTTCCGTTCCAACAACGGAACAGAGCAATGATGGCTCTCCACTAGAGAGAGAGTTCAGGTCATCGACTCCTCGATGAAAGAATAAAAAGAAAATGGTTGGGGTGGTCCACAAAAAATGTGTTTATTCTTCAACTTGCAAACCACAGACCGAAAGAATGTATTCTCGCAACTTTTGTTGTCAGAAGGTCAGCAGCTGCAAGGAGAGCTGGTTTATTTTTGTGAAGTTCAAGCAAAGAGGGAAAGGAAAGGAAGCAGTGTCTCCGCAGCAGAGCTTTCGCTCTCGCTGGATTCAGAAGCTTGGGACTCTGATTCTTCCTCATCGGGAGCAGCGAACTTCACCACGGCCAGGGCCAAGACCTCCTCCCAATCCTCCGTCACCAAGTCTCGCTCCTCCTCCCTGCGGAAGTTGATTTCGCCTTCGTTGCTGGTGTAGTTGGCGCCAAGGTAGACCAAGAAGCCCTCCCCCATGGAGACAGAGAGCACGGCACAGTCCTTGCCAGCGGCGTAGTAGCAGACCACGCCCTCGCCCTCCCAGTTGCTCACCGCCTCCATGTTGTCCAAACGGGTGAGGGTGGCGGGACCTTCCTTGGCGAACGGCCCTTCCGTTGCTGCCTCGTCAGTCTTCTCAAAGTCCTTGTTGCTGACGGAGCTCTCCCAGCCCCACTCGAAGCTGGTGTTGAGGGAGTGGCCACTGCCAATCCAGACCAGCACACCACCTTCCTCCACGAATGTGATGAAGGGACGGAGAGCACTGGAAGGCGCTGGGCCGAAAGATGAGGGTATGCTGATCATTAAGACCTGGTAGCCGTCAAGAATCTCTGCCATGGAGGCATCGGAATCGTAGTCTCCATCTCCATAGGTCTGAAGGAAGTCAAAGGGGATGTCTCTGTCTTTGAGGGCCTGGCTGACCACCCAGGTGGGTGTGGCAAGGTAGCCTCCGCCCATAGGGGTTAAGTCCACCGCATACCCAGGCATGAAAGTGATGTAAGTGATGGTCGGGGTGGTTTGCTGGGCAGCAACCAGAGCGGCAGCAGCAGCAACAACCGCCAAGAGAAGCAATGCCTTCGCCGCCATGAGTATTGTATCAGTGTTGTTATGTTTTGTTTGTTTGGTGTTTGTGCGAACTTGGCAAAAAGGGCGGTGTTCTGTTGCCTATTTATTTTAGGGGCTAAGGAGGCAAGCAACTCATTTCGGTTGGAGGACGACGTGGTTGTGCAACCGTCAAATAAACCTTAACACCCTACTACTATAGGCCCCTTCTGGGCTACATTCCTGGATTAACAAATTGAACTCCGGCCCGATTGGCTGAGAGCTAATTCATTGTTCCAATCTGGAATGAGTCTGGATGCAAAAAATCGGATCTAAAATCGATTGGTCTAGGAACACTCCTCGTTAGTTATATAGCGAAAAGTACTAGGGTTGCTTCAGTGAACAAAGGATCTACTTTTGTGATATTTTTCGAGGGCTCTCGGTGCGGTCTTCTCCGCTGCTCTGTTTGCTCTGCCCTTTTAGCTTGGGTCCTCGCCCAATTCCTTTTGCCTTCCTGCGGCCAGAAGGAAGACTCTGTGGTCCGTTATCTTTGTAGATGGCGGCATGCTCCCTTCCCGAGGATCGGTTCGGTGTTGTTATTCATTCTCATCTTCTCATTTTACTGTGTTGTTTATTTCTCTTCAAATTGTTATTATTTTATTTTTGGGTCCAACAAAGAAATAGGTGTGAAGTGTACAACAGAAAAATAATAGATAGCAAGAGAGAAAGAGAGAGCTTTTTTGTTTTTTTGTGCAGTCATTCGTTGGTGGTGTAAAGCGAGTTGTTGTCGGTGGAAATGACGTTGCAAGCCACATCACGCACGAGCGCTTTGTCGCTGCCTCCCTCGAATCCTTGCTCCTCCCCCGCCTCCTGACCATTCGATGAGGGGGCAGAAGAAGAGGAAGCAGGATGTGACTGAGACCGAGAGCGAGTTGGATAGTCATAAGGCCGATCAGTGGCAATAGAAGTGGTGGTCGGTAAAGGTTGGCGCTGCTGTTGCTGTTGATAACGGGGTGATTGGGACTGTGGATAACGCCCTAATCGTTCTTCCTCCTCTAAAGTGAACATCTGACCGGCATCTGCTTCCTCTTCTCCAGAGGAATTAGTATCGGCCATTCTCTCTCTTTGTTGTTGCGAACTATGCGGACATTGTTGATGATACTGTTGTTGATGATGATATTGGTGATGTTGTGGTTGCTGTCCACTATACCGGTGCTGTTGTTGTGGTTGATAAGGGCATTGCTGTGGTTGTGGTTGTTGTTGTTGTTGAGGTTGCGTAGGAAGCCGATGGTGCTCTTCTCTAGGAGCAGTGGCGGCAACGTTTGGCTTTCTTCTCATTTGTTCCGCGATTCTCATTTTCTTACGAACCGGATAAGTTCTTTCCTGAAAGCTGCTGCTGAAGTGAGGACGATTATGTGGTCTCGTCGTTCTACTTCCTCTCTGTTCCTCTTCTTCTGCTTCTTCTTCAGACTCTTCTTCTTCTGCTGTTTGTAGTTCATTATTGTAGCCGTTATGTTGGTAGCGGTGATAGTGTTGTTGATGGTAGCGACTGTTGTCATCCTCACTTCCATTATTGGAAGAGGAAGATGAAGAAGGAAAGACTGTACCCGAAGTCTCTCCATCAGAGGGAGAAGAAGAAGAGGAAGGAGGTGATCCCATTGCTTCACCTCTTTGTCTCGAAGTTGTTGATGTTGATGAAGAAGGACTGTTTGTTGGAGAGGACGATGATGGGGGAGGAGAAGGTGATCTAGAAGAAACAGCATGTGGAGACGATGCAGAAGAGGAGGAATAAGATGATGAGTGTTTTTGTTGGAAGGAAGCTTCGAATTTTTGAGAATAGGTAGAAAGGGTGCTGGCAGGGGCTTGTGAACCAATGGTGACCCATGGATGCTCTGAGATGTGTTGCATTGTTGCCCTGCGTTTTGTGTCCACTGTCAACATTCGACTTATCAAATCTTTCATTGCTGTTTCGGGCATGAGAGAGAGAGAGAGAGAGAGGTTAGAAGGGGATGTGAGTTTATCTAGATGATACGAACCAGAACTGAGGTTATCAGGCATGTGATACTGTCCCGAAATGATGTTGGATACATTGCCAAAGGGAAAACGGCCAGCTACCATCGAAAACAAGACTACGCCCATGCTCCACACGTCCACTTCTGGGCCTATATATTTCTTTGCCAAAATCTGAAAAACAAAGAAAAATCAGAAAGGAGAGTAAAGAAAAAGCCAAGAGAAAAAAGAGAAAGGAAAGATGCAAGTCACAAATTTCGGAAAGAGAACAAACCATCTCAGGTGCAGCGTAAGCGGGAGTACCACAAAAGGTGCTTCGCAAGGTACCGACCACAGTGTAA
Organism: Balamuthia mandrillaris; assembly: GCA_031835245.1. Taxonomy (NCBI): domain Eukaryota; phylum Discosea; order Longamoebia; family Balamuthiidae; genus Balamuthia; species Balamuthia mandrillaris. The sequence goes on from JAVKOQ010000295.1 coordinate 15,805, forward strand.
TTACTCAGCCCAAAATCAATTAGCTTGATCTCCCATTTGCCATCCAAAAGTATATTCTTATGTTTGATGTCTCGATGGATGATGTTGCTCTCATGGCAGTACCTTACCGCCGAGAAGAGCTGAACAAAGAGCCTCCGAGCCTCCTCCTCTTGCAGCTTGCCGTTCTTCGTGATATACGAAAGCAGCTCGCCGCCTTCGCTGTACTCCATGACGATGTAGATTCGATCCTCCGTCTCGATTACCTCGTACATCTTGGCAATGTGAGGGTGGTCCAAACGTTTGAGGATGGCGATTTCGCGGATGCTCCTGTCCATTTCGGCGTGATCCATGAGATCCTTTTGGAGGATCTTGATGGCGACTCGTTGGCCGGTCCGTCGATGGGTGGCCACTTTGACTTTGCCATAGCTGCCTTGCCCTACTATGCCCTCCACAAAGTACTCTCCTATGAAACAATTGCTATCGCTGTTGGACATGTCGTCTTGTTGCTGCTGTGTTTGATGATGTTGTTGTGCAGGACGTTGTTGAGGATAAGCGGAGGCCCTGACGTCCGAGGTGCTGTTCTCTCCACTAGAAGGACCTGACGCGAACGGGCCACTGTTTTCGTGGACACGCCGTATCCGACCAGAATACAAAAGCTGGTTTTTTTCGTTACGGAACCGGCTTATGGTGAAGTCAACGGGAAAGGTAGAGCCATCTTTATGTCTTACCTCCAGTCGTCTCCTACCTTTCAAGCTCCACGACCGTCTCTTTTCCTCGTCTTGCTTCTGTTGCGTCGCTGTTTGTTGTCCTTTTTCTTTGTTTTCTGATTCTTCGTCATCGCCATCGTCGTAGTCGTCATCCTTCTCCTCTTCCTCCTCCGATCCTTCCGCTTCTTCCCCCTGCTCTTCTTCTACCTTCTCTCCTTCTGTTCCTGTAAGCAACGCCTCATCCGTAGAACTTCGTCGCTTTCTCTTAGATCCTTTTCTTTCTTTGTTGCCGCTAGTAATAGTGTCATAAAAACTTGGAATGAGCACGTTGATATGACGTCCCATCAATTCCTGGTCCGAGTAGCCAAACAAAGGATTCACAAAGTTCCTGTTGCAAGAAACGATGATGCCCTGTTTGTTGATGGTAAACACGGCCTCACAGCTCGTGTCTACTTTATCCACTCTCCCTTTGAACAGTTCAACCACTCCCACTTGGAGCTTCGTAACCTGAAGAGAGACCGGAAACACGGTTCCGTTCTTGTGCTGAGCAGGAACGTTTCTCGTGCGTCCTATGACTTTCATGATTCCCGTGCGATGATAGTTCTCGAGGTAGGTGTGGTGCCGCTCTCGATGAGGGGTGGGCATCAGCATGTTGAGGTTTTGGCCAACCATCTCTCCAACGGTATAACCCCATATGGCCTCGCAGTTTTTGTTGCAACTGATAATGATGCCCTCGTGGTTGGCAGTCACCGTGCCTGCTTTGTCTTCCACTCTGTCTATCATTCCGATAAAGATTTTGCTGTCACCCACCTTTTTGTTGTAACGTTAAAAACAGAAGAAAAGAGTTAAAAGAAAGATAAAGAGGAAAAGCAAAAACCTTCACTTCAGAGACAGAGAGACGAATGGGGAAAATGGCGCCATCCCTGTGTTGTGCCTCAACTAGGCGGCTCGTCCCAATGATCCTTTTCCTGCCTGTGCGATGGTAGTTGGCGAGGTAGGTGTCGTGCTGCTCGCGGTAGGGCGTGGGGATCAATTTGTTGATCTTCTGTCCCATCAGTTCCTCCAGGTCATAGCCAAACATCTGGCAGGTGCCCTTGTCCACCGATTGAATAATACCATCATGGTTGATGGTGATGATGGCGCTTGTCACGCTGAGTTCTTTGGCAGCGCTCAGCGGTTGCGGCCTGTTGTTGTCCGAGAAAGCAGAGGCAAAAGGACAACCTCCTCCTTGCATTTTTGAGTCTTCTTTGTTGCGTTCTTTTTAAGTACCTGAAAAACAAACTATGCTATTAGCAACAGGGAGAGGAAGAGAGGGAGAGAGAGAGAGAGAGAGAGAGAGGGAGAGAGAGAGAGAGGGAGAGAGAGAGAGAGGAGAGAGAGAGAGAGAGAGAGAGAGAGGGGGGAGGGGGGAGGGGGATTGATGAAAAATAACGCACTGTTTTCAGTCTTTCAACCCAAGTAACAGTAAAATAATCAATCACAATCCTGAAAAGAAAAAATCAGCCCGCGGATTACACTTCTGTAGCTGTGTTCAAAAAACAAACAAATGGGAAGAAGGAAAAGGATGAGGATGAGAACAAAAAAATGAACTCTCTTAGAGGGTGGAGATGGAGAAAGAAAACTCTCTTAACGATCGATGGAACAAAAAACAACTAGGTGCGTACGTGTGGATCCACAAAAACAGAAAAAGGGGGGACAAAGCACTCCGGCGCTTTTTGTTCCAATGCTTTTGCACAAAGCCCCACCAAGGAAAAACCCGTGGTCCAAACAAATAAGCACGTTCTCTCTTTCTCTCTTTTTTTTTCCAAAACGCGCGAGAGAGAAAGAACAAAAAAAAAAAGGGAGAGAGAAAAGAGTGTCCCCTCCCTCCAACTTCTTTTTTTTCTGGCCACACTTGTTTTTGTTGTCTCCCTTCCAATTGTTTTTCACCCCTTGGAAACAACGAGAATCCAAAATCTTTCCCTCCTTGCTACCTTTTTTTTTTTTTTTTTGCTCTCCCCACAACCCCCCCACGTTTTTTTGGGTTTTTTTGGTTTGAAGGCAGCGCCCTTTCCGCCGCTTTCTTTTTCCTGTCTCTCCCTTCCGGCACGACACGCCCCCTAGCGGCATCTGCGAGGCCACAGCCCGGAAAAAAAAAACTATTATCCCATAATTGTTTGTCATGGCAACAAAAGGGCCGAAATATTCCGGTATAACAGATCAAATCATGAAAAGGTTGTAGATCATAGGTGTACAGGTTGGGGGCTGGTGGTGTAGGTGGCGAGGGCAGGGACTAGCCGCAAAACCACCTTCCGCCGAATGCAATTGTCCTCCAGTTGGATTTGGCTAAGGGCAACAGAAACAAAGGAATGAGTTGAGGAAAAACCAGAGAGAGAGAGAGAGAGAGAGAGAGAGAGAGAAGGGGAATGTAGAGAAAGAGAATGAAGCAAAGAAAAGATATCGAAAAATAAAAACCAACCTTACAACCTGTTCCCAGTCAGCTTGGCTCCGTAACACCTTGTTCCGAAAGTCTACTGCCACAAGCCAGAACGCCTCACCCGATTTGCCAACGAGTCTTGCGTTTTCTTCCCCACTGCTCCCTGCCTCATTTGTTGTCGTTCGATATTTCTGCAATTCCTCTTCCGTTCCTTGTGGTCCACCTTCATCGGGGCTCCGTAGTTTACCGTCATAATAATCTGCAGTTTGAGCTTCGCCTTTTTGTTCCTCTCGTCCTTGTTTAAACCGTCCTTTGCTGACAAGTTCACTCTTGGCGCTCGCGTTTTGATCAAAATCTATTTTTCTTCTTTTCGTCCTCCGTTCGTCATCCTTTCGCTCCTTCTTTCCTTTTCCTTTGTGTTCTTCTTCTTCTTCTTCTTCCCTCTCTTCGTTTTCTTCTTCCTTAGCTTCTTCCGTTTCATCTAAACATGAAGCTAGACTCAATCCACCCCATCTGCACCACCGCTCATTAGCAGCATTAGTTCCATATCTTTCTTCCGTCACCATCATCTCCTTTTCTTTTGCTTTCCGCCGTCTGCATTCTCGTTTCTCTATCTCGCAATTTGCTTCTTCATTCTCTTCCTGTCCTTGATCTTCACTAAAAAAATGTTTGATTGGTGATGCTCTTCTGTCCCAGCCATCGCCACCATTGCCATCACTGTCACCATTCAAAATGTCTTCAAAAATGAAGCTCACTTTGGCCTTCAATCGATCCAAGGAAGCATCCGGAGCAACGCTGAACAAACGCAACTCATCCTTCCATATACAACGAACCGTCATCTTGGTGATTCTCTCAGCGCTGCTGTGGAAGAACGTTCGAGCATCCCATTGAAGTTTCTTTGGTGGTGAATGTTGTTGTGTTCCGTTCTTCCTCTTCTTCGATCCTTTTTCTTCTTCCCCTTCTCCTTCTCCGTCTCTGTTCTGTCGTAACCGTTGAACGGCTTCTGCATAATACTTTTTCAAACTTTCCAACGAAAGCTTTTCAAAGTCGGTAATGTTGTGAAGGGGACTTGAAGAAGAAGAAGGGGAGAGATTTGAATCTGCACATGAGAAGAAGCTGAAACAGTTTGCAGTATCTGTGCGAATAACTTTCAGCGCAGCCCGTAAAAGAGTTTGTTCAGAGGTATGTTCGATGTGAAGCTTGTTGATGATACTCTCCTCTGGATCTTCCATCAATTCCTGCCCCGTCACTTTTTGTTTTACCGCATTTCGGCTGTACTCTCCCAGGTCTATGTGGTCTAACCACATGCCCACCTTTAGTATTTGTGTTTGTTATGTAGGGTTAGTTTCACTTTGTCCTCAATCATTTACTTTGGCTTTTGTTCGCTGGTCTCTTATTTCTTTGCTTCCCTTTCTTATTTGACTTTACTAATTCAGGTGATGGGCATACAAAGAAAGGAGAAATAGAACGTACTTCAGGAGGAGTCCAGCCAACGGGATTGGAGCCAGCTTCCTTCAAAAGAGTTACATCTTGTTGAATGCCCAAAAATCGTGTGACCGCCCCAGTCTCTTCTCGTACCGGTAGTATGAGAAATCTATTCCAAAATGGAACACCGTTTCGTCTATAGTTCAAAATTTCTATTTCACAACTTTCCTTCCTTTCCACCGCCCTCCGCATTCGCTTTACAGTTTCTCTATTTGTACACTTTCCCTGTTTTGTTTTTGTTCATTTCAATATGTGTTTTAGAAGAAGAAGAAGAAGAAGAAGAAGAAGAAGAAGAAGAAGAAGAACAAGAAGAACAAGAAGAAGAAGAAGAAGAAGAACAAGAAGAAGAAGAAGAACAAGAACGAAGAAGAAGAAGAAGAACAAGAAGAACAAGAAGGAACAACAAGAAGAACAAGAAGAACGAAGAAGAAGAAGAAGAAGAAAGAAGAAGAACAAGAAGAACAAGAAGAAGAAGAAGAAGAAGAAGAAGAAGAACAAGAAGAAGAAGAAGAAGAAGAACGAAGAAGAAGAAGAAGAAGAACAAGAAGCAAGAAGAAGAAGAACAAGAAGAACAAGAAGAACGAAGAAGAAGAAGAAGAAGAACAAGAAGAAGAACAAGAACAACAACAACAACAAGAACAAGAACAACAACAAGAACAACAACAACAACAACAAGAACAACAACAACAACAAGAACAAGAAGAGCAGAAGCAGCAGAACAAGAAGAACATGAAATAAGCACAAGAAGGGGAAAAGAAGGCACCTGTAAAAACCGACAATTTCTTCCCAAAATAAGAGACTTTGGATAGAGAGTTATGCCTTCAAAGTTTTCGCTTGCATAAAGAACTGGTTGGTCTCCATCGCTAGCTGTCACCAAACTCACCTACAAAACAAACAAATACGCACAAATAAAAATAAACAAAAGTAAGCAAGAAAAAGGAGTAAACTACACAAATGAGAAAGAAGGCACAAACCAAGAAAGAGAGACCCCGCAAGAACGGATAGTCTCGTCGTACAGGTTCGCTTTCAAGCAGGTTCTGAACGTCCTTCTCAGTCATTGGCTTCAATTGTTCCTCTGGCCGTATCTCTCCTTTATGACGAGGTGGCAATAGCTTGTGCTCCCTGTGCAATAAACACGCCAAGTCGTCTGTGCTGCGAAAGCTCTGTTACAGAGAGAAGTTTCTTTCTGAGAAAAACAGAAACGAAAGAATACAAGAGAACGAGAGAGAGAGAGAGAGAGAGAAGTAGAAGAAGAAAAACGATGAAGGCAAAACTGCTTGAACAAGACGAGAATAACGTTGAAAAAATAGGTCAAGATGAACAAGAGCAAAAAGGTTTTGTTGTTTGTAGCAGTACCGTGGTTGTAAGAAGATGGCAGGACTCGAGAGACGTATCCCAGTCGTTCTCCTGCTGCTGATGCATGTCTTTGAAACCGAAACTAAAGCCAAAACCGTCAGCCCCACCAATACCACAGCCGTTATCAAAACTGCCTCTCCTTCCGTCGTCGTTTTGTTCTCTCCGAAAATCAGAAGATACAAAAGGAAGAAGAGAGGGGTTATTGCTGTCGTTGTTGTTGGAGAACGAAAAAGAAGCAGGCAAAGAAGGTGCTGCTGTGGTGGAGACCGCATGGCGAAGGAGTTGGGGTTCTTCCATGGCAGGAGTCGGTTGCTCCGCGTCCATGAATTAATGAGACTTCTTTGCTGTGCTCCAAGGAGACAGAAGGCGAATAAAAAAAATTTACCTTGTCTCTTCTTCTTCTGTTCCCCCTTTCCCACCCCCAGACGGAGTGGAGGGGAGAAGAAAGAACGAAAAAAAAGGACTTGCTTCTCTTCTTTTCTTTTTGGAACAAGTTTTTTTTTTTTGTTTGTCTGTTCCAGGCAAAAAGGGAGAAGAAGAAAAGTGTCCCGATAGCGACTTGACCCCCAGGTCGCGACGTTGGTTTCTTCCCCCTTCTTTTTTTTACGCGTTTGGCGCACTTTGGCCACCTAAATGGACATCTTGTGGCGCCATTTGAAAGGGGCGGGCAGGCCAAATTTTGCAGGGCGGTGGCTTCTACGCCAAGTTGTGCCATACGAAAGGTGGCGGGCTGCGCCAAAATGCCCGATATTTAAATTCAAATTATCTACAAAAATCTTTGAAATATCAGTTAAATCCAATGATTTTTGCCTAAATTTGCGCAATAATCTAAACTTACCAACCGGAGCACAAAAAAGAAATGAGCAGGTTTGGGACAGAAAAACCCAAGGGCAATACAAACGAGAAAACCAATCCTAATCTTTGTTTTCTCTTCTTTTCTTGGGCACTTTTTTGTATTTTGTTTAGTCAGCACAGTCTCAAGTTTCACAGTCTTTACTCTCTTTCTTTTACTTGGCACCAATGGTCTTGGCGATTTCGCTCTGGAGGCGATCCCTGTCACGCATGATACCCACGCCCATGGACTGACGGAGCTCGTTGACAATGTCCTTTGTCTTTCCAAAGTAAATAGTCTGGAGAGTGGTTCTGAGCTTCAACTCCATGTCCTCAATCATTCTGCCAATGTTGGCCACATGGGGGTTATTCTTGTCAACAGGGTAGGACTTCTCGTCCTGGCGGGTAAGACTGCCGGCGAGGGTCACACGGCCGGTCTCGCGCGTCTCAGTCTCGATGAAGAGCATGACGGTGGAAGTGAGCTTGTAGTTAGCTTTGCGGCCTTCTTGCACCTCAACCACGTGAATGCTGTCCCAGGTACCCTTCATGGGCTGGCCCTTCTTGGACTGATCTTGTGCTGTATTGTATTATTTGTTGTTTGTAAGTTTGGCGGAAATGGAAAACAGTAAAAAAGGGAAGGGACATAGAGAACGAGAAGAAAGAAAAAAATATAAAGAAACAGCGTAAGAGAGAAGTAAGAAGCTTACTCTTTTTGATAAGGATTACAGCGGCAAAGCCATCATCGAGATCCCAGCAGTAGACCGAGGAAACGCCTCCTTCATAATACCTTTTTTGTTTCATAGCAACAAATAACGATTAAACCGAAAGACAGAAAGAAAAATGGAATGGGAGTGAAGAAGTTGTCGTGGCTACATACAGATCACGGTAAATGTCAAAAACTTCGTTGGCTTGCTCCTCAATGGCCCTCAATTTGGGCGAGGGAACAGCACCGTCGCTCAAAGGAGGATCGTAACGATTGGTCCAGGGAGATCTTTAAGAAAGAAAGGGTAAGCAAAAAAAAAATGGAAATACAAAGAAGTGTTTGAAATAAAATAAAAAGGGGGAACACTTCGACAAGAGAAAGAGGGAAGGTAGTGATCAGGCAAAAAAAAAGAACGTGTTTTTTTTACCTGTAGGAGTCACCGTCACGGTTGTAATCGCAAAGAAGGTAGTCCCTCTTGGCGGCGCTGTCAAAAGCAACTTTGAGGGGCTGATCCACCATGGACAACAATTGTTCCGTGAGATCAGGCACGAGATCGATTAAGCCCGCAAGATTGTCTTCGATGGAGGAAGGAGGCATTCGCCTCATCAAATCAAGGGCGCAGTCCAACTGATCAGTTGCCATGGTTTATGTATAAAATTTTTCTGTAGAAAACATATTTTTTAGTCATGCGTTTCAATCCGCAGAGAAAAAAAAACAAAAGAAGGAGAGAGGGGGGAGGAGAGTTTCTTTTGTTACGACTGAGTAACAAAAAAGGGGAAAAACAAAGGAATAAAAAAAGAACACGGAGAGATAGAGAGAGAGAGATGAAAACAAAAATCAAAAGAGAGCTCGAAAAGCCACGAAGACACGCACCAAGCACCTTCCGCTTTTACCCCCCACTTCCTCTTCGTGCTTTTTTTTTAATGTTTGTTCGTTGCTACGCACACGATAAAAAAATTTTGCATCAAACTTCATTCTCAAAAATTAAGACGGTGCAAAATTTAACGACTACCTATTATAGGCAAAGGTGACGTCAGAATCTACCAATAGGAAAGCACGGTGTGTCGACAAATAATGTGACGTCATGTTAAATAGGTTTTTTTTTTGTTCGCGAGAGCAAAGAAAAAAAAACAAAAAGACACAGAGTTACTTGAATGCCCCTTTGTTTAGTCCTTCTTCTTGGCAGAACCGGAAACAATGTCGTCTACTCTGAGCAACAAACAAGCAGCCTAACAGCGAATTGGCACAATGCGTTAATCCCAAGCAAAGAAGGGATCAAAAAAAAAAAAGGTACCTCCACAGCAGTCTTGATGGTTTGCTCTTTGACGACCAAGGGCTCCCACACGTTCAGCTCGGTCATATCGGCAATGATGCCTTTGGTTCCATCCACACCCCATGTTGCATTCTTTCCTTCTGCATGCTTCGCCTATTATTTTGTTATTTGGTTAGTTTTTGAGAGGAGAGGCCTTGCGAGAGATAAGCTTACCCTCAACTCAGTGAGAATGCGGACTACTTTGGCACCACAGTTCTCCGAAAGGGTCCTGTGCAATAGGGTTAAAAATGTTCAGAGTTGAAAAGAAAGAAAAAAATAGCAAAAGAACAGACGAAATGAAGAGAGGAGGTACCTAGGGATGACCTCAAGGGCATTAGCAACGGCAAGGTAAGGCCATTGCTCCACTCCCTCAATGGACTTAGATTTTTCTCGAAGCGCCTGCGCCACGGTCATCTCGGAGGCTCCTCCACCAGGAACCATGCGGGGGTCGCACACAATGTTTCTGGCTACGCAGAGGGCGTCCTCGAGGTTGCGCTCGATCTCCTTGAGGACATCCTTGCTGGCTCCTCGCAAGAGGATTGTGCAAGCCTTCGCGTCTTTGCACTCCTCTATGAAGGAGAAATATCTGTTCAAGAAAAGAGGGAATGAAATGAGAACGGAGAAGAAAAAGCATTCGGAAGATAAGGATAAAGAGATGGAATAAAGGAAAAAGTAAATCATAAGATGAGAGAACGTACTCATCACCGATCTTCCGGACTTCAAAGAGGCCAGCACCAGTACCGATATCTTCCTCTCTAATTTCATCAGTTCTGTTGACGATGGTGGCACCTACAGCCCTGGCAATACGATTGTTGTCGCTCTTCCTGAGTCTGCGCAAAGCAGTAATATTGTTCTTCACAAAATAGTGCTGCACAAAGTCTTTTAAAAAGAAAATCGTCAGATCGTCCGAGGAGGAGGAGGAGGAGGAGGAGGAGGAGGAGGAGGAGGAGGAGGAGGAGGAGGAGGAGGAGGAGGAGGAGGAGGAGGAGGAGGAGGAGGAGGAGGAGGAGGAGGAGGAGGAGGAGGAGGAGGAGGGGGAGAGGAGGAGGAGGAGGAGGAGGAGGAGGAGGAGGAGGGAGGAGGAGGAGGAGGAGGAGGAGGAGGAGGAGGAGGAGGAGGGAGGAGGAGAGAGAGAGAAAGGGAAAATTACCAGAGCATCCCTTCTCAGTGATGACAAGATCAGGCTTGAACTTAATAATGTCATCGCAGAGCTTCTTCATGTGCTCCTCCTCTACCTTCAGAAGGTTAACCCAGTTTTCTTCATCTTCAATGTTGACCTCTACCGCGTTTTCTCCCTTCTCATACTCCAAAGGACAGTCCAGGAGGAGGATTCTGGGGTTCTCAATCCTTCTGCTCATCTTGGAGTGCAACACGTCCTTGTTCAACACAACGCCGCGCACCACTCTGCTGTCTTCAATCTCGTCGCCAGGAATCTGTAAATAAAAATAAACACATTTTTTTGGTAAGACAAAGGTAATTTCATGGGGAGAGGAGAGAGAGAAGAGAGAGAAGAAGCAGCAGAGAAGCAGAAAAGAAGAGCAGGAACTTGCCTTTTCTACTTTGACGTAACGCTTGATGTCAATATCTGTGCGGCCATTTTCCTTCTGTGCAACGGTAAGCACAGCATCGATGGCGAGGTCGATCATTTTGGAGCCAAAACGGCGAATGAACTTGGTGCCAACGCTGCTCTCTACCACTCGGAGGATGTCGTCCCTGTTGTTGACGTCGAGTTTTACGGCGATCTTTTGGAGTTCGGCCAGACCGTCCTCCAAGGCCTTGAAGTATCCTCTAATGATGATGGTAGGGTGAACGTCCTTAATAATGTAAGGTTCCGCCACGGAAAGCATCTCACCAGCTGTAAACAACAAAAGCGTTCAGACTGACGAAAAGAGAAGACGAGCAGTAGCAAGGAAGAGACAAGGAGAAGAAAAGAAGCACGGGAAGAAATAGTGTACCGAGAATGATGACAGAGGTGGTTCCATCGCCAACCTCCTCGTCTTGGGTCTTGCTGAGTTCAATCATGCTCTTAGCGGCGGGGTGCACCACGTCGATCTCTCTCATAATGGCATTTCCGTCGTTGGTGAGCACGATACCGCCCATAGGGTCCAAGATCATTTTGAGCATAGCTCTTGGCCCAAGACTCGTGCGCACAATCTCAGAGACAGCCTGTTTCGAAATAGAAAAAATAAACCATGATTCGATTTTAGTAAAATTATAATTCGGAGAAGAGAATAAAGAAAAGAGGGAGAGAGAGAGAGAGCATGATGAGGAGAGAGAAGAGAGAGAGAGAGAGAGAGAGAGAGAACATAAAAGAAAAAGTAAAACAATAAAAAAGAGAAAGGGGAAACAGCTAGTGGTGTCAGACCTTAGCGGCTTGGATGTTGCCAAGCTGAGCCTTGCGGCCGCTTTCACGCTTGGTGTCTTGGCCTGAGGAAAGAGGAAAAAAGAAGTGTCAGCCCAAAAGGGAGAATCTCCAGTCCGTCACTGTGGTGCACTCACCACAACAATAAAAACTCCCAATCACACAAACAAAATCACATGAACACTCGTATCAAAGAAAAAGGACGATCAAAGTGAACTCCAAACAGAACTACGTACTCAAGACAAGGATGGGACCGGGAGGCATGCGACGCATCTTGAGTGGTTTGTGTGTGCAGTGTGCTGAGTTTCGTGTGAGCTACCCTCTTTGTTTGGCACACACCACTCCGCTCTTGATGCCCCTCAGGCGTTAATTCGTGTCGTCACGAATATGACATCCCATAATCGTAACATCGCCGTCCACAGGTACATAAGTCATCCCGTACTAGCTAGTTTTTCAAAGTAACGCAGGACTCAGAACAGAACGTATCGATTTTTCGCCTTTTACTAAAGATCGGCGTGTTTTGAGTTCGCTAATGTGTTTTTATCATGCCATATTTTTGCATTATGGCGTCTAACCCTGTTAGGGTGGTGATGCCTCATCCCCATTACAAAAAAAAAAAAATAACAAAATAAAGAAAATAACTTTGCAGAAGAGACCTAACCCACTCCGTTACCTTACACAAAGGTGGTGTTTGGTGGTGTTCGCTGCAGTTTTTAAGGACTGCTTGACCGGGCTTGCCATCTTGCGTCCGTCCGTCGGTCGCAAAACATAAAAAGGAGCGACAGAGATGCTCTCGCCGTTGGATTATTTTGTGGTGGTGGTCTATTTGTTGGCGGTGCTGGCCATTGGCCTCGCCTCCCACTTTCTGCCCGAACAACAAGAACAAGAACAAAAACAAGCCTCCTCCGGCGTTCCTGTTGATGGCCGTGCCTCGCTTGACACCTTTGGCAGCCGCAACAGCCAAGATGGGACTGGTGATGGCGGAAGCAGCAGTGATGGTGCGAATAATAGCGTGTCTCGGTACTTTCTGGCAGGAAGAGATCTGTCATGGTGGGCGGTAGGTCTCAGCCTCTTTTCCAGCAACATCGGCAGCGAGCATTTCATCGGCCTGGCGGGCACCGGCGCTGCCTCGGGCCTTGCCGTAGGACACTTTGAGTTTCGTGTTTCTCTCTCTCTCTCTCTCTCTCTCTCTCTTTCTGGGTGCTTCTCTAATTCTTAACCAAAGCTTTTGCTCTCTCTTCTTTTCAAATACAGAATCAACTCAGTTTTGTTGATCTTGGTTTTAGGCTGGGTTCGTTCTTCCTTCATTCACGCTTTTCTATTTCTTTCTGTCTGCTGGATTCGTTCTTTGTTCTTTCTTATTGTGTTGGCTGATGTTTGATGGGTTTTTCATAGTTGCTGGTGCCGTACTACTTAGGAAGTAGGGTCTACACCATGCCCCAGTTTTTGGAGCGGCGGTACAGCGCTGCTTGTAGGACATGGTTGGCTGTTGCCTCGCTGCTGGCCTATGTCTTCACCAAGGTGGCCGTTTCTATCTTTGCTGCCACTGTTATCTTCCGCGTCATACTCGAGCTGAAGCATGAATGGTTTGTACTTTCCTCTCTTTGTTCTCCTTCTCCTTCTTCTCCTTCTCCTTCTCCTTCTCCTTCTCCTTCTCCTTCTCCTTCTCCTTCTCCTTCTCCTTCTCCTTCTCCTTCTCCTTCTCCTTCTCCTTCTCCTTCTCCTTCTCCTTCTCCTTCTCCTTCTCCTTTTCCGCTCTCTCTTATTTCTTTTCTGTTCTCTGCTCTCTTACCTTCTCTTCTCACGCTTAACGCAACACATATAGGATAGGAGCAATGATATTGATGGCAGCAACAGCAGCATACACAGCAGTAGGAGGATTAGCCGCTGTGGTCTACACAGAAGCACTTCAGAGCGTGGTGCTGGTAGTGGGAGCTGGCTTCTTGTTTCTGATAGGCATGGTGCAGGTAGGAGGCTTCCAGGGCCTTGCTGATAAACTGCCTGAGGGACATTTTCATATGTTTCGCAGTGCTCATGACCACGAGTTCCCATGGACCGGGATCCTTCTGGGTTTGTTTTTTTTTCTCTGGTTCTTTCTATCTTTCGTTTTATTCCTCGCTTGTTTCTCTTTGTTTCACTTTGCTTAAAAGCCAAACCAACCAACCTAAAGGGTTTCCGGTCATATCATTCTGGTACTGGTGTACGGATCAGGTGATAGTGCAACGTGTACTTGGAGCCAAGAGCATTAAGGCTGCCAGAGAGGGCACCATCCTTGCCGGCTATCTCAAGCTCCTTCCTTTGTTCCTGCTCGTCTTTCCTGGTTCGTTTTTTCTTTTTTCATTCCCTCTTGTCTACTTTTCTCTCGAATGTCTCCTCTTACCATTCGGCCATCAATCAGGAATGATATCAAGAGCATTGTACCCCGACGAAGTACAACAAGACAGCAACAAAGCCTACCCACTGCTGGTGGTTCGCCTGCTGCCCAAAGGCATGGTGGGCGTCCTCGTAGCGGCCATGCTCTCTGCCCTCATGTCCTCCTTCGCCTCCCTCTTCAACAGCTGCGGCACCATCTTTACGATGGACTTTTACGCAAAGCTCATCCGCCCCAACGCCTCCCAGCGAGAGCTGCTGCTCTCTGGGCGTGCCGCCACGCTTGTAATGCTCTTCCTCGGCATGCTGTGGATCTACATTATACCATACCTCAACCCACAACTCTATATCTACCTTCAGAGCGTGCAGGGCTACTTTGCACCACCTATCACTGCAGTCTTTCTGGTTGGCATCTTGTGGAGAGGCGCCAACAACATTGGCGCTTTTGCTTGTCTTGTTTTGGGAACGATGGTTGGTGGTCTTCGTCTTCTCATGGAAATCCTTCATGGCGTTCGAGAGAAGCACGGCAATGACGAGGAGGAAGAGCTACATGGCGGAGACACGTTTACTGCTTCTTCGTGGTTTTTTAAAGTGTTTGTGGAATCCAACTTTCTTCACTTTACGTTTGGACTGTTTGTATTCTGTGTGTCGGTGTTGATCGTGGGAAGCCTCGTTTCAAACTGGTGGAAGCGACGACAAAGACGACATTTGCAGCTGTTCATTTCAGCGGCGCAAGAGGAGGAGGCAGAAGCCCTCCAACAACTTCAACAGCAGGAAGATGAGGAAGAACGGAGAAGAGCAGCAGAGATTGATAAGCTCGTTCTACGGATGGAAGACACTTTTCTCTCCCGCTTCTACAGAAAAAGCATTCCTCACGAAGGAGACCAAGAAACAAGGGCTGGAGGAAAGAAGCAAAGGAGAATGTATGCCCCTGTTCTATCGTTGAAAGGACAGGGAGTGAAGGATGAAGAAGATGGCATCGAGATGCAAAGTTTGGAAACGAAGCAAGAAGAGAAAGAAGACGAAGACTGCCTGCATGAAGTAACGCTAGAAGATGAAGAACAAGAAGAGGAAGAAGAAGAAGGAGAAGAAGAATCTACAGTAACAGAAATAGCTACCTCATCACCAGATCAGCTTCAAGAACAAGATAGAAGATGCTATGTAACGCATGCCATAAGTGTTGCTCTTCTAGTATCAACGGTTTTCGCTGTAGAAATAGCATTCCGGTGAGCAGCAAAACGGAATAAACGAAAAGAAAAAGTTAGGAAATGCAGTTTAAGATTAAGCCAGTTGTTCGTTTTCAAGTTGGCTGAGTTTCTCCTCATAATCTTCTTTGGATATCTTCTTTCGTTTCAACTTTTTGGCTAACCGTTCTTCTTCCATTAGTTCTTTCAAGTCGCGTTCCTCTTCTCGCAGACGTTCCTCTTCATTATCCTCTTCTTCCTCCATTCGCTGCTGTCTCTTTCGTTTCGACATCTTTCTCTTCTGTTTCTTGTCGTGATGTTCCTTCTGTTTGCTCCACGAGTTGCTGTCTTTCTTTTCTTTTCTTTTCTGTTGCTCTTCCTTGTTTTTCTTCTGCTTTTTGGCCAGTTGAGCTTGGCGCTGCTTCTCTCGCTGCTTGTCGAGGTAAGGCACCAAATCTTCGTCAATCTCTGCTGGTTGGAAGCTTTCCAGTTGTGTTTTACTGCAACGTTTCAGTTCCGGCATCGAAGGCAACTTTTGGTGTAGTTAAGGTAAATTAGAGCGAGAGAACAAGAGAAAGAGAGCAGAGAGATACATGTAACAAAGCAAAGCCCATGGCCAATTTTCCAAGATCAAGCTGCTTAAACACAAAGATAAACTTGCAATGGTGTTCTTGGTACCCTCTCACGTACGATACAAATGCCAGTCTGCTCTATTTTGAGAGTTAGCTAAGACAGAAGAACGGCAGAATAAGAAGAGCCTACTTTGTCAATAAGGTCACGATCCGAGGATATCATTTGCCGCAGAGTTGGAAAGAGTGTGGGCAGAGCGGTGGTAGGCGCTGCGAGAGGTTGAAAGGGAACTCCTTTAAATTCAAGAAAGTCGATATAGCCACCTCTCTCCGAGTTTTCATGCGGCATCAGGTAAACCAATGCGTTACCCTCTCTGCCCATTCTCGCACAGCGGCCTATCCTGTGCACAAACGCGTTCGGGTCTTGCGGGGGATCAAACCTTCACAATTTCGTTAAAACAACAAAGAGAGAGAGAGAGAGAGAGAGAGAGAGAGAGAGAGAGAGAGAGGGAGGGAGAGGGAGGGACGTAGAGAAGAGCAAGAATTACTGAATAACCCAATCTACATCAGGGACGTCCAAACCACGAGCAGCAAGATCGGTAGCCAACAACGCCCCAGCCTTAAGGCCTTGGAATTGCTCATAGATAGCTAACCGCTTGTTGTGTGGTACCTTGCCATGCAATGACAGAATGGAAAATTCCTTTGATAAACCATATTGCCCTTTCTTCTTTAGTTCATATAAGACCTGTAAGAAAATAAGCGTGCATGAGTGGGTAAGAAATAGGATGAGAAGTATAAGAGCAATAGAGACCTTCCAAAAGTAATCAACGCAGGCACAAGTTAAGAAATATATGATGAACTTTTGGTGAGCGTGAGTGGCTAAAAACTGAACTAGGTGTGGCAACTTCTCATTGCTTTCACATATCATGTAATAGTTTCGCAAGCTTAAATTGGGGTATGGTGAGCACATAGTGAACTAGAAAGATGGTTGGTAAATAAAACCAAAGAGAGAACCTTGCAGGAATTCTTTGTTGTGTCGTGTTGGCACTTGACGCAACATCGGACGCTCCTTTACGTTTGCTCTGTACCTTGACGCAGACACGAACAGGATTACGCAGACCAGCTCTTGCCAAATCTTCCACTTCCTCTGTTTGCGTTGCAGAAAATAGACCCTACAATAAGAAAAAAAAAAAAAAAGAGTAAGCAAGAGAGCATATGATACTGTAAGAAGGAAAAGAAGGACGAGAAAGAAGATAGAAGTAAGAAGGAAGAGGAAGAAGGAAGAAACCGTTCGTCTCTGTTTCGGCAGTTTCAATAGGATAGTGTCGATGGCTGTCCGGAATCCAAGTTGCAGAAGCCGGTCAGCCTCATCTAGCACAAGTACCTCCAACTCGCGCACATTAAACTCGGGACATCGATTCATAACATCCTGCAATCTTCCAGGCGTTGCTATCACTATCGAACCTCCGCTCTCTCTGAACTTACCAACGTCTATAGTTCAAACATATACGTTAACAAGAGGATAAATAAAGAGAGCAAGTGTAATGGCAAAGAGGAAGAAACTGTACCATCCTCTACAGAGGTGCCTCCGATAAACAACCGCAAAGTGAATGCAGATCGTGGTCGCCTCTCCTCTTCCTCCTCTTCCTCCTCCTCCCGTTCTTTGGTGAACTCCGCAACAAACTTTGTGGCAACGTCTGATATCTGTTTTGCCAGTTCTCTTTATGGAAGAGAGCGAGAGAGGAGAGATTGGCATAATGAAAAAGCATAACAAGGAGAACAAAGAAAGCAAACCGACCGAGTAGGAGTGAGAATGATGGCGCCAACTTGATGCTTTTTCAGAGGGTCCTCTCTGCGGTGCAGCATCTCAAAGATCGGCACTAAGAACGCCACCGTCTTGCCCGACCCCGTGCAGGCCTGCAACACAGCAATGAGAAAATCAACAGCAATGAATAATAACCGGATGAAATGGTCATACCTCCACAGCGACGTCTTTGTGGGAGAGAAAGAGAGGAATGGTGGAGGCTTGCACCGGAGTCATCCGCTGGAAGCCAAGCCCTGAACGGAGCACACGCAACGTCTTTTGGGAGAGGGGTGGCTTCACCGCGTCCCATCCTTGCTTGGTCAGCTCGCCAAACAGCTTAGAGGCGGTCTCAGCGTCATCGGAGGCTTTGCCCGTTTGTTCGATTGGTTGCGTTTTCTTGGGAGGAGAGTCATCTTCATTTGGCTGTCTGCCTCCATTTTCTGTTGGTTCTGTTTTGTTTTCGTTGTGGCTGTTCATGTTGTGCGTTTTCTGTTGTTGCTTTATCTTGCGCCTATTCTTCTTCTTCTTCTTGTTGTTGGTGGTGGTGATGGCGTGGGCTGAGGTGGGTCGTTGCGGCGGTGCAGCCTCCATCTTTGGCCTTCCTTCCTTTGGTTGTTCTCTTCTCTCCCCTTCTTTGGACGCTGCACTTTTTCCTCAGAGTGCTAAATTTCGACTCCTCAACCAGAAGAAGCAAAGCAGAAGCAAAGCTAAAACAAACAGTTTATCTACATAACAACAACACACAAACAGGTTTTTGGTGTTGAGGTCATATTATGACCTCAGTTGAATGCAAACAAACAGTTTATCTACATAACAACAACACACAAACAGGTTTATATGAATGCAAACAAACAGTTTATCTACATAACAACAACACACAAACAGGTTTTTGGTGTTGAGGTCAGTGGAGGTGATAGTACTTGGTGGCCTCATCGCTCCAGCAAAATTGGTCCAAAAAGTTGGCGTACTCATCGGGAGCGACGGCCAGGACGCCCGGCACAGGCGGCCGCGGCAGGGGGCGCTCCTTTTTGCCCCTGGCGGAGAGCGGCTCCCTCCTCTGGGAGGAAGAGGAGGGCACTCTCGGCAGAGGGATGTGCAGGAAGAGGGTGTCCGAGAGAAGAGTAGAGGAGGAGGCGGAGGGCAACGTCGGCAGGGATTGTTTCTTGTTGTTTTGTTGTTTTGGAGCAAGGGAAAGGGGAGAAGGGGGAGGGTTTGTAGCCTCGAAATATTCGTTTGGTGAAGGGGGAGGTCGCGAAGGCGGTTTGCTCAGGTCGTTTACCTTTGCAGTCGGCACAACCGGCATGGATGCTGCCAACATCTGTTGCCGTCGCAGGTCTTCTTCTTTTGTTTCGTCTCCTTCTTCTTCTTCTTCAAGGGCGTTGATGGTGAAGGGGAAGTCCTTTGTGAACATCGACTCTGGTGAGGTCAGTCTTCTTTGTCGCCTGCTGCCACGAGGGTTGGTCGGAGCAGCCACACACGAGTTAGAAAGCCTTTCGTAGATGCTGCTGAGCGCTGGAGACATTTCTGGAGAGGGAGGACCGGAAGAAGATGCAGAAGAAGGGGTAGAAGCGGAGGTTGCGGGCCTTGCTGTGGAAAGAACATTGCCACTGGACGCAACCTCCTCTTCTTCTTCCTTTGTGTGATAATAGCCCTCTTCGCTGCGGACGCTGGGCTCACCTTCTGGCAGAGAGGAGAGCTTGGAGCCTCCTTTCAGAATAGAGGAGAACCGGCGGCTCAGCTTCGACGTGAGCGAACGTCTCCTCTTCTTCTTCTGCTCCTTCTTCTCCTCCTTTTCCTTCTTCTTGTGCTCGCTGTACTGAGCCAGCCATTCCTCCTTCTCTTCCATGCTGAGGAACAAAGCATAGTCCGTGGTCAATGGACCCGACTCGCTTTTGCTCCGCGAGCGAGTGGATTCCGCTGCGTGCATCTTGTTGGAAGATCTCTCGAAGAGTGGCCGTCGGTGCGCGTCGATTCGTTCAACTGTGTCACTAATTTTTATTTAAAATAAACTTTTTTTAAAAAATAAAAAAGCAAACGCAAAAGCATGTTACCTGGTGGGGTTACTTGGTGTTTCGAGTATCTTTGGCATCGGGTGAAAGGCAACGCAACCTTAGCTTTCCTTTTCTGCAGGGAACATTTCCTTTACCCGCAATCTTCTGCTTTCAGGAAATGCCGAGGGATCCTTTCGCCCACGTTGCAAGAGAGAAGAGAGAAGAGAGAAGAGAGAAGAGAGAAGAGAGAAGAGAGAAGAGAGAAGAGAGAAGAGAGAAGAGAGGAATGAAGAGAGAAGAGAGAAGAGAGGAATGAAGAGTGAAGAGAGAAGAGTTAAGAGAGAAGAGAGAAGAGAGAAGAGAGATAGAGAGTAAGATACAAAGAACAGGGAAGTTTCTTATCGATCAACATGAAAATAAAAATATGAACACGAAAGAGACAAAAACAATATTAACAACACCGGACGTTTGTTGCAAGACGAGAGGTGGAAGAGGAAGGAGAAATAGAGGACGATCCAGAAGAAGACGAGGAAAGACACTCGAGAGAAGAACAAGGAGAAGGCCCTCTTGGTCGCAGCAAGGCAGAAGAGGTGGAAGGAGTGACCGCTCTGGAGCGGTTTCTTCTTGGATTGTTGGATAAACACGTGGCGAGGTATCGAAACTTTTCATCATTGGGCAGAGGTCCTAGAAGATAGGCAGGAGGAGAGGAAGGAGGATACCGCAACACGTCCAGCGACGGAGAAACTGGGAAGCTAGTTGAAGTCTCCTGAGCTCCCCAGAAACATGGAGTGGAGGCGCATTCCGGAAGAGATTGTGGTGTGTGGTGTTCTTCTTTGGGGTATGGTGGCTGAGATAGTTGTAATTTGGGAAGATGACGTCGTAACTCCGTCTCAATGGTGGCAAGCGTTTGGGTTCGTGTTTGCATTCTTGTAAGTGGTTGCTCGCCCATTTTCATCCCCGTCCCCGTTCCCCTTCCCTCTTCGTTTTCCTTTTCCGTTTCCTTTTCCTTTTCCTTTTCCTTCTCCTTCTCTTTACCTTTTTGGTCCACATGTTCTGTATTCTTCTCGTTTTCAATTTCTTGGTGGTGGCTCTCGTGCTTGTTGTGTTGGGGATGAAAGCAGTCAAAAAACTCGGCCTCGAACGCTTCAAAGTCGACTCTTGGGGAGATGCTCCTCTTGGAATGAAACGGACAGTCAACGATGTAACAGACAGTGGGAAGGCGGGTCGGTTGGTAGTCAGGAATACTGTCGGGAGGGCACACATCAGCCTTGGATATAGCCTTTCCTCCTTTGCTTCCATCCTGCTGTTGATGTTGTTGTTGGTTGCCCGTTCCGAAAGCCTTGGTAGCCAAAGTCCGCAAAGCTCCAAGAGGTAACATTTTCTTCTTCGAGGCTCCAGGCTTCTCCGCTTCCTCACGCAATGCCGTTCTCTCTGAACAAACCCCGTCGTAATGGTAACTGTCGGGAAGGCACGATTCGCAAGCAAAAGCCCCGTTCGCCATCTTTATTGCGTCCTTTTGAAGTGGACGACAGTCCAACGCAAGAACTTTCTCTGCTGTTGGTTTAAAGCTAACAAAGGAGCCAAAGAAATGAGGTTGGCCAAAGGGTCAGAGTGGAAGGAGACCGCCAACCTAGCAACAACAAAGCATCCGGTTTGCAGGGCAATCGGCGCTTGCTATCTGAGTTGGCCTGTTCTCTTGCCTTTTATGGTAAGCAGTAAGACTGCTTCGCTGGTAATCTTTTTGAAAGAAAGGTGGATGTGTAGCCTGGCGATGCATGGGGCAGCAGATGAGAAAGAAAGGAAAACTTGTCCTTACTAGCGAAGAGAAGGTCACAGCAAAGGAGCACCAAAGAGGCGTTTGAATTCGTTGCAAAGAAGGGCCTGCTCATCAGCCTGTTTTTTGGCAGACTCATCACCTCCCTGATAGGCGCTTCTTCGAATCTGCACTCCGTGAGCGAAGCTACGTTCGATGGGAACCACATAGCGCCCTGCGGTATTGGCATTCCAGGAAACTGAAACCGTCATTGGGCTTCCTGGCCAAGAGTAACGCAATTCATTCCCCTGCTTTGAAGCACCTCCTTCTTCTTCCTTCCCAGCTAATAGCTTTACAAATATGTCTTTGGCTCGAGCAACGTCTCGTTCGTCCTTCGCTACAAGGCTAAGCCCTGCAAGACCCTTGATGCTACTGCATGGCTCGGTAGTTGAAGCAGTTGAGCGGAGCTGCTCGTAGTCACGAAAATCAGGCCAATCTTCGGTCCACATCATGCCGTCGTTGACAGCTGGATCATACTCTGCCATTTGTACAACGATGCCCAGCGCTTCTTTGGGATGCAGAAAGGCTTCTTTCCAATGTGGCTTCCGCTCGCTGAGCCCCACGACAGAGAATCCCAGTTCCGAGGCTCTGCTTGCGTAGTCCCGGACGGAGGGCACCAAGAAGGTCACATGGTGGAGTCGACTCGTTTCTTTGCTCCCATCGCGCGGCTGCAAGAACCTCCACAAAAAGTTTTCAGCGTTGAGCGGAGGCTTTGGCTCCAATATTTCCAGCACTGATCCATCCGCAAAGCTCCACTGGCCGCCGCGGAAGTGTAGCTCCTCTCCGCCCTTTCTTGGGGTGGCTCCCGCGCGTAGCAGAAAATTGTAACAACCGCTGATTTTAGGGGAGGCCACAGCCACGTGATCCAGTTGCACAATGCTTGTCTGGCTTGCTGTCCCCGCTAAAGCTTTCCTCATTGCTTCCAATCGCTATGGCAGCAAGCAAGCTCTCTTCTTTGTCCTGTCGACGTAAATTCATTTTCGCAGCATGTGAGACGTTCGGATTAACCGTCGCGTCGCTTGAGGGAGGTGTACCCCAGCGAAACCTCAAAAAAGAGGAGGAACAGCTAGAAAGCGCCAACCAACGAAACAGGGTATGGAAGCAGCGGTCAACGTCAAAAGAGCAGAGGACACGTTCGTCCCTGTTCGGCGTGGCGCAAGAACGAGATCCAGACCCAGACCCATCTTTCTGGCCCCTGTAACCAGCCCAACCTGCTCAGAAGCACACAAGGGGAGCGACCTTGCACCGCCCGAAATCGATACCGCGGATGAAAGACAAGAAGAAAAGATAAAGGAAACCGAGGAGGTTAACGTCGGCATGACACTCCGGGAAGAGCTCCACACACACAGATTAAATCATAAAGAAAAAGAAAGGGAAAAAGACAAGGACGCAGACAAAATCCAAAGACCGGGATCACGTCATAAGAAACAACCCTCGTTTTCGCTTCTCCTTGGGAACTTGTCAGAAAAGTTTCGTGGAAGACCCTCAAGGGCTTTCCGACGAAGTCGCTCGGCTAGAGGAAATGACACTGATTCTATTTCTCCCACCCACGCGAGTTCCTTGAAGGAACAAACAAAGCGCAGGCGGGCAATAACCTCCGAGAGAACCGCTCCTTGGCCTTCTCCAGCTTTCGCTTTCCAACAGCACACAGAAACTACATTTTGTCCTCATGTTGACTGCCCATTTCACTCGCACTCTCCTCGCACTCCATCCTCAACCACCCGCAGGCGCTCCTTGGATGCAAGCACTATCTCGCCTGGTGCCCAGACTTCTAACGAGCTAATCTCATCGGCCTCAGCTTCGTCTTCTCCTGCCCCTTCGCTGCCCTTCTCTTTCTCATCCCCGACTGTTCAAAAATCTCAAAGAGGATCATATCGGTATCAAGGAGCTTTGGCGCTAGATGGAGCAACGGCCTCGCCATTTAGTGCCGTTTTCCAGCTCCAGCCTTCCGCACAATCGGCGTCTAATCTTCGGACTTACTCCAGAAAGCTTTTTCCAGAAGCCGAAGACATTCTAGGTGCTTCATCTCCTACTTCCGCTGCTTCATCCTCCTCTTCTTCTGTCACACCACCTTCTAGCTCTTCCTCTGATTCCTCCACACCGCGGTCAATTCCTGTCATTGAGAGAGACTCTACTACAAGTTTCGATTCAGCCGATCAAGCTACCGCTCCGTCATCATCTCCTGTATCTCAGCCATCGGCATCATCGTCATCTTTGTCGACAGATGTTCTCGCTCCCCCCGAATCAGCATCAGCCATCACAAAGAAGTTTACTTTCAATATCAACACTTTTACCCCCCTGTCGCGCAGCCGCAGTTTAGGTGACCTTCAAAACCACGTTCATTGTTAGCGATGCATTGTTCTTCTCGCAAAAGGAATGAAAAAAAAAAACAGACATAATTAAACCAGTTGCTGCGTTTTAGAGACCAGCTCCCTAAACGCTTCTCTTCGTCTCAGAGGTATAAACGGCACAATTGAGCTTTCGTCAACCAAGCAACCATTCTCTACAGTCCACACGAACATCTCCCAATGTCCACTTTGTAATGCCAAACGACAAATGTCGCGTGGCCACTCGGTGTAACCTTCCTCATCAGCCCATTTCAACACTTCCAACTGCCCACTCAAAATTGCCTCTTTGAAGGTTCGCTCGTTCCATCGCAAGTTACCGTTTCGTTGTAGCCACTGTAACACGGGTAAGTGTCCGTTTTCGGCCGCATTGCTGAATAGAAGTTCTTCGTCCCATTTGTCCTTGCTATTCTCTTTCAACCACTTTAATATCTCTAAATGACCTTCTGCTGCTGCAGCGATGCAACACACTTTCACTTGATTCCAACAATAAACTCTCTCTCCGCTTTGCACAAGAAGGGCGAGGCTCCACTGTAACATCTCCAAGTTGCCTATTTTGGCGGCGTAAAAGCTGACTCTTTGTCCATTAAACGGACAGCCGTTGTTCTTTGCCCACTTCACAACTTCCCAGTGTCCGTTTCGTGCTGCTGTGTCGCATATCTTCTCATCCTAGCTCTGAAGAAGACTACCATCACACCGCAGCCACTGCAAAACGTCAATTCTTCCAAATCTCGCCGCCACCTTGCACCACCGCTTTGTTCTCAACCTACCTTCTTCTGCCTCGTCCTTCTCTTGCGCTCTGATCCACTTCAACGCGGAGGGAGATATATCCGTTGCAAACCGCTTGTTCCACGACTCTGTCCTCATTCCAGTTACACCCGTTGGCTCTGGCCCATTGGAGCACGTGAAGTTGTCCCGTAGCGGCGGCCTGGGTGCAAGTATCCTCGTTCCACGGACAACCCTGCGCTCTGGCCCACTGCAACACCGCCAAATGACTACCCCTGGCTGCAGAGGCGCAGGTCCACGCGTCCCAACAACACCCAACTCCTCGTAACCACTGCAACACCGTCAAATGGCCACGAGCAGCAGCTGCATCACAGACCAAAGTTAAGTCGTCGTTGGAGATATGGAAGAACGATGGCTTTGTTTGATAGAGCCACTGCAAGACTTGAAGGTTGCCTGCTTCTGCAGCTGCCTTGAAAGCAGACAGATGATTTCGGTTGTTCTTGTTTTCGTCCAAAAGAAAGCCATGTTGCACTGCCCATTGCAGCAGTTCCATGCGGGTGCAGACAGTTCGGCCAGGAAGGAGGAAGCGGAGGCCTGCGGGAGAGCAACGAAACCATCGACGGCAGGTCCTTGCCGCTATGGCCACCATGTTCTTGGGAACCATGTGAAGTACGCAGCAGAGCACCTCTTCCGGTAGCAGTTCTTCGATGAAACAAGTTGGCGTGGCTCCTCCGGATGCCTCTTCTCCTTCTATTTGCGGCGCATCCATCATGGCAGTCTTTTTTTTTTGTTTTTCTTTCGGCGTTGCTTTTCAGCTATAGCACCCGGACTTGAACCCGCGCAAGTGGGTTTCAAAGCACAACAAAGGGGGAGGAGAGAGTTCCAGAGAGGCCAATTACAAAGTGACGTGGCATTGGGGGGATGTTCTTCTACTGAACGTTATTTTATTTGCTCACATTCGCAATTGAGGTGTGACACGTTCTGCTTCCTGTGCTACATCCATTACACGCAGTTGCAGCACTTCACCGGACTGCCACGAGTCGGCCAGCGGATCCACCAGCGGCCTTTTGATGTCCCTCCTCAGGATTCTCTTCCTCGCCATGGTCTGTCCCAAACGTTTCTCGAGGTGCTTTACCATGTGGGGGTATATCTGACCATCTGCAGTGAAGGCCATCATCAACTGTGGAATGCCCTCTGGGAACAATGGGTTCTGATCGACGTGCCACAAGTGGAACGTTTTGCCGTAGGTACCGATAAGGTGGCTCATAATTTTATGCTCCGCTGCCTCAGGAAGACCAGGAGCCATGAGCATGCCAGAGCCTACTTCGTAGACGTGGCTGTGCCACAATTTCTTCTCGTCTGCGTCGAGCTGGTCGTAGATCTTTTTGGAGATGACGTACTCGATGCCTATCAGTCTTGCGTTGGGCTCATTCGAGTCTTAGATAACTCCAAAGTGAGAACGAGGCAGAAGGAAAAGCGATCTCTCTCTCTTTCTGTCTCTCTCTCTCTCTCTCTCTCTCTCTCCCTCCTCGGTGGCGTACCATAGATCACACATTGATGGAAGTCCTCAGAGAGGCGGCTGCAGTAGTGGTGGGCTTCTATCTGGCGGTCCATACTTCCGTTGTAAAAGTGCATACCGCAAAGGTGGAGGTGAATAGAATTTACAGGACCAAGGTTCTGCAACATGCTGGAGCCGGTCTCCAACATTTTAGACTCTGCGGTCTTTCTTGAGCCAACCACATCGCTTCTTTCTCTTCTTCCCAAGAACTGGTTCCACAAGAAGGCTGTGCCCAATCCCTATGACCCATCGCCATTACAGGTCAGGTGGTTGAAAGAGAAGTTTAAAAAACGAACAACGCAGAAGCAGAGAGGATACCAGAACAGCTCCAACGAGCAACCCTGTCCATCCCAGATAAGCGTTATCCTCCAAGTAGGCTTTCGTTGGTTGCATTCCAGAGTTCATCTTGTGTGTTTCTCTCTTCTCTCTTGTGTGTGGGGTGGAAGTAAGATAATGTGAAAGAAAGAGAGAAAGAACTACAGCCCCAATGTCAACACAAGTGTGGGTGCACAGGATAGCAGTTTCTGCCAAGTGGCCACCACATTTCATCAGAATTCATATAGTAACATTGTTGTTGTTGTTTTTTTTTTCCTAAACACTAAACAGCAAATTTCGTTTGTTCCAAAATGAAAACATAAAAGAAAAAAGAAAAGAAAAAAGAAAAGAAAAAAGGCCTTAGCTTTGTTGCTCGTCGTCAGAGACCCAATCCAAGGAGTTAATGAGTTCCTGTTGGTAGTCTGAGAATTCTCCCTCAAACTCCACCACGGTCTGCGAGCTGCTGTCGACCTTCCAGATGCGATTGCAGGCTGCGCCGATGAGGTACTGGTCGTGCGTGACCAACACAACTCCTCCTTTGAACTTGGAGAGAGCATCGGCAAGAGCACGGATGGACTGAATGTCCAAATGGTTGGTGGGCTCGTCCAGGAAGAGGATGTGAGGATTCTTGATAGAGATGGTGCTGAACACGACCCGACTCTTCTGTCCGCCAGAGAGGGTGTCCATCTTTTGGAGATGAACCTTGCCGGTAAGGCCAAATTTGCCGAGCATGTTGCGCGCGTCTTGCTCCTTGTACTCAGGGTTGAGTTGCATGAGGTACTCGACGGGGGTTATGTCCATTGGCAGTTGATCCACAAAGTGTTGGGTGAAGCGAGCGATCCGGAGCTTGCGATGACGGATGATGTCGCCCTCTGAGGGCTCCAGCTCTCCAGTGAGGAGGTTAAGGAGGGTGGATTTGCCGGCTCCGTTTCTGCCTACAAGTGCGATCCTGCTGTCCAGGTCCACACCCAAGTTGAGATCTTTGAAGATGTAGGGAGTGTTGCCGGAGCTGCTGCCGCCGCCGTCCTCAGTGCGAGGAGGATACTTGAAGCCTACGTCCTTCACTTGAAGTACGGGATGAGAGAGCTCCTCTGGGTCAGGGAACAAGAACTGCACTTGATAATCCTTGGGAGGCTTCTTGATCTTCTCCATCTCTTCCACCTTCTTGACTTGACGCATGGCCTGAGTTTTGGCTTGATTGGAGGCCTCTCGACGATTGCCACCACCGCCTTTGCCAGCTTTCTTGGACTTGGCGGTGTTCTCAGCCTTGGCGGCCTTGCCCTTGGCTATCTTGGCAGCCTTGATCATCTTCTCTTGCTTCTCGTAGGCCTTTTGTTGGGCGCGCAGCTTTTCAGCAGAGCGCTTCTCAAAGGTCTCGTAGTTGCCCTTGTAGTGGTCCAGCTGCTTGTCGAACAGATGGATGATGTCCGTGCAGACATTGTTGAGCAGGTCCACGTCGTGGGAGACGATGAGAAGGGTCTTCTTCCACTTGGTGAGAAAGTGCTCCAACCACACGCAGGCGTGCAAGTCCAAGTGATTGGTGGGCTCGTCCAACATGAGCAAGTGCGGCCGACAGAACAGAGCTCTGGCAAGTGCTATCCTCATCCTCCAACCACCAGACAACTCTACGGTGGGGCTGCTGATCATCCCATCGGTAAACTGCAGACCCTTGAGGATGGCTGTGGCTCTGGCCTCTGCCGAGTGAGCTCCAATCTCGGAGAGACGCTTGTAGACTTCGACAAGCCGATCCTGTTTCTCCTCGGAGAACTCCACCTCCAAACCCTCCGCCAGTTGTCGTTCTTCCTCCTTTTTTTGGTTCTCCAGTTCGTCCCTCTCCTTCAGCAATGACGTACGCTCCTCGTCGGCCTCGATCACGCTCTCTAATGGGGTCTTGTCCGTGCCTTCCACTTCCTGTTCCACGTAGAGGATCTGGATGTCATCAGGGATGCCTTTGAGCTGCCTGTGGGCGATGTTGCGCAGCAACGTGGACTTGCCCGTGCCGTTCGGTCCGATGAGGCCGTACCGCCGGCCAAAGGACAGAGTGAGAGAGGTATCTTGCAACAGCACTTGGCTCTCGAAGGTCAATGCAAAGTTCTCAAGCTTTACCACGAACTTCGTATCACCCGCCTTTTGCGCTTCTGCCATCATGGCTTGCATTCGCCCTGTGTTCTTGGCTACTGCGGCGTTGGCATCGAACTGTTCCTGCTGGCCTTTCTTTTTGTTCTTCTTCTTCCCTTTGACGTTTTCTTCTTCTCCCCCAGAGTGGTCGTCTCCCTCCCAACCGTTCTCGTGATCCTCATCTTCCTCCTCGTCCCGTCGTCTTCCCTTACCCTTTGCTCCTTGGCCTCGTCCAGCTCCCCCTTTCTTCTTGCTGTCAGTGGGCGCAGCGATGGCCTCTTCTTCTTTCTTGGAGGCAGCAGGCGCTCCCGCTCCTCTTCCTCCGAGCTTCTTCTTAACGGCCGCAAAGTCGACCTTTGCTGGTCCTGCTTTTGCTTTTCCTTTGGTGGCTCGTTTTGGTTGTGCTGTGCTCATTGTGGACTGCATTGGTTTCGTTGAAAAGCAAAAAAAAAGAAAAAAATAATAGAAAAATAGAAAAACAATGAGCTATTTATACTTTGTTTGATCAGCAAAAGTGGAGCAGGAAAAGCACGATAAACAAAACAAACAAACCTCACCGAGAAGAAAGCAGGAAGTGGATTCACAACTGTTTCACTCTTTTTCTCCTTTCTTTCTTTCTTTCTTTTTTTGTTTTTTGTTTGAAAAATAACCCTCGAGTGGAATCTTTCTGGAATTGGCGGAGTTGGCACAAGTTGGCAAATCTGCCAATACCCCGAAATTTATGGCAAATATGCCACAACACACCAACAAAAGGGGGAACAAAAAAAAAAAAAAGAGAGATCGATGCAGCTTGTGGAGCATCTTCCAGGAACGTATGTTGAGGGAAGAGTAACCACGAGCAACGATGTGGACGCCCAATCGTTGCAAATGTTGGCGGCCAGGGCTGTTGCGTCTCAGCTCAGCCCCAAAGTGGCTGCCACTTTGCCTTCAGGACGATTAAGAGAGCTGGTCCAAAGACACAGTTCCTACCACACGCAGAAGCGGTACTTCGCAGAGACCAAACGGTTTTACAAGAATGGCACTCTGAGGGAAGAGAAGCACTTTGATGCGGCCACCGGTTTGTTGCATGGCCCCTGGCGGCGTTGGTACGTTGATGGCACGCTGAAGCTATCAGCTGCGTACCACCAGGGGCGCTTGCATGGCGTGTGGAAGGAATGGGACCAGCAAGGAGAATGCGGTTGGGAAGGCTTCTTCATAAACGGGCGGCCCCAAAAACAATGCGCAAAACCTTCCTGTTCGTAAAAGTGTGTAACAAAAAAAAAAGGAGTGTAAGTAAATATTTTGGTAAAAGATTGTCCATAAGTATGTTTGTGTTGTTGAGTTGTTGGCTGCGGAAAGCAACAACATACATGCTATCATTTTGGTGTGCCAAAAGAGGAGCGCACAAAGGAGCGTAGCGAAGGGAGAGCAGCGAAGTTGCCGCACACCGGCGTGGGTTCCTCCTGCAATATAACATCGACAACGGTGTGTCCGTAGTCCCTTTCCCAAATAGCCAGCTAAATATGGTGTTAATTCTAACAGTTCGTGAGGACAAAAATCTACCCAATCCATAGCAATGGGGTGCGTTACCGCAGAGAAAAGGCGTTGCGGGCCATCTCGTTGCCCTTTCTCTGTTTTTGTTTTCGTAAACAGCAACAAGAAGAAGGTGACCTAGCACTGCTCTGTTCCCTTTGCCAACACTATCTAGCAACAACAAAGAATGACTTCCGCACTTGCCGGCAGCAATGACACTGAAAAGTTGGGCTCCCTCTGCGGGATGACCTACAAAGATCAAGCCATCTGGTTCCTGAACGCCTTCTGG
Source organism: Balamuthia mandrillaris (assembly GCA_031835245.1). Lineage (NCBI taxonomy): Eukaryota > Discosea > Longamoebia > Balamuthiidae > Balamuthia > Balamuthia mandrillaris. The sequence continues at coordinate 45,550 of JAVKOQ010000295.1, forward strand.
GAGTCCTTCGCCTCCGCCGAGGCCGAGAAGCTGTGGGGCTATGTCCTCAAGTGCGGCGAGCTGGACGGCAAAAAGGCGGAGGGCAACGCCTTGGATGAGCTCAACGCTCACAGGTTCTTGGAGCAGATCGGCGAGACCTTGACAGTGGTCTCCCTGCGGGACAAGCTGCGTTCCACGGGAGCCATCGGCCAGACAGAACGCCCCAAGGTTGTGCCCCTCACTCACTACCTTTTGTTCAAGTATGGAGTGGACTGGCACACTTTGGTCAACTCGGCTGGTGACAACAGCGAGGAAATCGCCAAGGCCCAGAGGATGTTGGACGAGGTCACCGCCGCCTTCCAGGAGGCCGAACGTCAGGCAGAGTACGCCAGGCAGCAGGAAGCTCCCTTCAAGGCCGCGCAGGAGGAGGTCGATGCGGCCCTCTCCGAGGTAAACGCGCAGGAAGAGGCCAGAAACAACCGCACGGCCGAGCTGGAGAGAAAGAGCAAGGAAGGAGGAGTGGTTCAGCAGAACAAGGCCAAGGCAGAGCTCGCACAGCACCTCGCCGAAGATCCTTTACCTCTTAGGAAGGCCAAGATCACTCTCGAGGCTGCCTTGAAGAAGGCTGAGAAGGCGCGTGCTCCCTTTGAAGAGGCCAGAAGGAGAGCGGAGGAGGCCGCTGATGAGGCCCGCAGGAAGGTGGAAGAGGTGGAGGCCTACTTCGAAGAGGTCAAGTCCAGGCCTGGTTCTCCTCACGGCAGGATCTGGTGGATGGAACGCGAGCTGCAGGAGCAGAAGAAGTACCTGCCAGCTTCCAAGGGTGGCGTTATTGCCAGGAAGTAAACACCCTTCTTTATTGTACTTTTTATTGCGATGAACAATTGCACCCTACTTTTCATCATTTGACTTTTGACTTAGTATGCGGGAGAGAGGGAGACTCCAGTAACCTCATTGCCTGGACTTCACCTGTGGAAAATAAGCCCTTTGCTGCCAACTAGTCGTAAGGTCTTCTTACTTTCCACCTACCAAAGCAAAACCATCGCCTCAAAGTTATATAATACCGCCTTCGTCTCCTAACCGGCTTACCGACAGCCCTTGGTTGCGAAAGGAATACTCAACAACGTGGTGGCGTGCCTTTTTTGTGGGGGTTGCATTGTGCGCTTCCTCAAAACGTCGTAGTGGTGTTTTCCGCGTCAGAAATTTCGGGTGAGCTTTGATTTTTAATTGGATGTCGGGGAAATATTTGCCCAAATGGAGAGCCCCTCAATTTGATGTCCGCAAATATAAACAATATACGAACACGCACAAACACTCAAACAGAAAAAAGGGGAGTTTGAGCAAAGAAACCAAACGACAGAGTTACTTGTTTGTTTTGTTAACACGGAGGAGGAGGTCTCTGTAAACAGTTGATTGTGTGCAACAAAAATTTCAGGTTGCTATCCGCTCCCCCTTATTCTTTGTTCTGAATTTGCCGCTTATTCTTCCCTCCCTTTGGACCATAGATTTTTTTTATTTACTTTTGAATAGCGATGGCAAGCGACGGCGAAGCTGCACCCGCAACCAAAACACCAACAGAATATAATGTGGTGCTTTGTGGAGGAGGTGGTGTCGGAAAGAGCGCTATTATCATACAGGCATGCACCTTTCTCCCTTCTTTTTTTTTGTTTTTTCAACGGAAGCTTTGACTGACTTTGTTTTCGGTGTGCACCTTTCCAACTTCGGTCCTCCTCAGTTGACACAACAATATTTTATTGATCAGTATAACCCCACTATCGAGGACCAGTATCGTGCGTTCTATCTCCCTTACGATGGTAGTTTGATCAATTTTCACTCACCGTCTTGTTTCTCTCTCTCTCTCCCTTGTATCGTAACAGGAAAACAGATAAAAGTGGACGGAGAGGATTGCGTTTTGGACGTGTGGGACACTGCTGGCCAGGAGGAATATAGTGCAATGGTAACGACAATTGCCTTTTGTTTTCTTTCTTCGTCATTTCTTGTTGCTGACCGTTTTTTTCTTAAACCTTCTTGTTTTGCTTTGTACCTCTTTCCTTTCTTTACTTTTCCTCTCATTCAACAAACAGAGATATATGAAGAGTGCACAGGGCTTTCTTCTTGTATACTCCATCAACTCCAAGAACTCGTTCCAGGAGATGGAAGCATTTCGGGAGCAAATACTCTTCGTGAAGGAGGCATCGGAGTTTCCTATGATTTTAGTGGCTAACAAGAAGGATTTGGGAGAGAAGGAGCGGCAAGTCACCAAAGAAGAAGGAGAAAGGTTGGCGAGCAAGTTTGGCTGTCCCTACATCGAGACTAGCGCCAAGGAAGCCGTTAACGTTAATGAGGCCTTCGAGCAGCTGGTCAAGTTGATGAGGCGTTTCCAAGACAAGCATCCCGAAGAGGGAGAGTCTACCGCCGATAAGGAGAAGAAGAAAAAGAAGAAGGCAAAACCTGAGGCCAATCGAGGAAGGTGCCTTCTCTGCTGATCCTCCTCCTCCTATTACTCTTCTTCTTCTTCTTCTGCTTCATCTCTTATTTGTTGTTAGATTTGGTTTGTTGTTGTGGTTGTTGTACAGACAAGCGTTACTCCTTTGAAGACATGCTATTCCTATTTTCTATTTTACAACCATTTATTATCAGGGAAAGATCTCAACGAGGTCGTTGAGGAAAAGAGAACCACTGCCACCAAATACGAAGAAGCTGCCGTCGTGAAGAGTGATTGTGTGTCCATACCTAGGTATAGGGTGCATGGCCTTCGTGCCGATCGCTGCTGCCACGATGCTACTCTCCCCTTCGAGGGCCAGCCAAAGCTTAATTATCTGCCATCTGTTCATGACTACATCATACATGTACAAGTTGGAGACGGGTCTGCTAGACCCTGCATCGTACCCTCCGTACACAAACACACAACGCCCTTTTTTGGCTTTCATGTAAGTTTTTCCAGAAGAGATCGAAGAGAGAGAGAGAGAGAGAGAGAGAGAGCACGGGTAGAAGGGACGAGAGAGCCAAACCTAACATGGCGCAATTCATGGGGCGAGCAGTGAGGGGGAGACATTCTGGAGGAGAACAGGAGGACAATTGCTGCCAGTACTGTAACTGTTGCGATGAAGAGGCACCCTCCGCAGCGATTGGTGTTTTACACTCTTCTTCCAGGAGCAGTGAGGCAAGGCTGAGTTTGTACGTGTCTTGAAGATATGTGAATCCTCCTTTCCCGCAGTACCCGCCGTATACGTACAGCTCCTCGTTGTATATAAAAACAATATGTCCTGCCCTCGCACATGGCTGTTGCGCTCCCGTTGAAGCTTCCTCTTCCTTACCTTTATGTTTGTCCTCTGTCCCATTATCTTTTGTCTTTTCTTCCTCAGTGGATGAGGAGGAAGCAGGCCCTGCGGTAGCCGTGGGTATGTGCTTCCATGTTTCGGTTGTGAAGTTAAACTGCCACAAGTCATCCAGGTGGGTGCTGAGGTTTTGGCTGCCTCCAAACAGGTACAACATGTTGCCGCTCACTGCTCCTGAGTAATGATACCTTCCTCGTTTCACATATAGTGGATTCATCAGAAAGAAGAGAAGATCGAGGAGCAAAGAAAGTGCAGAGCAATAAACACGCAGAGAGGCGAGGAGAGATTAATAGGCACCTGGGTGACGGACAAGGAGCGCCAGCAGTGCACACGTGCCGCCAGCGCACGGTCTCAAAGTGAAAAGCCCACAGGTCGTTCAAAGGTTTGTTGTCGGCTCCAACCCCTCCAAAGACCCACATGCTCTCTCCCCAAACATAAGCAGCGTGACCAAAGCGAGGAGGCGGTCGTGATTGCTGTTGTTCAGCAGCGCCGGTGTGTTCGCCACTGGAGGATGCTCCCCCTTCCTCAGCACCAACAACCGAATCGTGGTGGCTCAGGACAAGACTCCACACTTGGTTTTGTAGATCAAAAGAGAAGAGGTCATTGAAGGTCTCTGTAGCTTTGCTTCCACCGAACAACCAAAGCTGGCCTTTGTGAGTCACGCAGGAATGGTACCTTCGTGGTGGAGGTTTGAAATTCTTTTGTGCAGCAGCTGAGTGAGAAGGTGTGATCTTGGAGGAGTGCTCAGGATCAACCCTTCGCCACGTCCATTCCATCTTGCGCGTTCTCACCGTCTTTTGGTTTTGTTTTTTTTGTTTTTTTGTGGAATAAACTGATTTTATTATGTAGTAAAGAGAAATGCTTTTGGTTTATGTGAACTAAGAGAGGAGAGAGACAGAAAACAGAAACAAACAAACGGTGGAGCACTGGGAAAACACTCCATTTATTGCCATTTGGTCAACTGCAAAGGGTTTTCGTTAACCGCAGAGTAAATGATGGCGGGGCTGAAGTTGAAGGTGCACTGCTCCCCTGGTATCAACACAGAGGCTGCAGCGCAGATGGGCTTGCTGCGTAGTATCTCGGAGGAGTTCTGGTAAGGCGTCCCCAAAAATTTGTTGTTCAGCCAGAAGCTGAGATCCCCATTATCTAAATCGACTTCCACCCCTGTGTTCTCTTGTAAGCTAGTTTTTTGTTTGAGAGGAAGAGAAGAGGAGAGGGGGAGCGGGCAGCAGAGACGAAAAGGGATGGTTCGTGTTTTACCTATTACATCGCCGTCCTGGTGTCTTCGCCACAAAGGGCCGAGTCGCACTTTGTCCTTGTCCGTGCCTTGGCCTTGCGCAAAAGCGTAGTAGGGACAACAACTCCAGCCGTATCCACCACCAACATAGTGGTGTTGTATCCTTTGAAAAGGTATTATGCCTACAAAGATTTGGTGCTCAGTGTGGTCCAGAGTTACCTCAAAATAATGCTTCCCTTATGGGTTGGAGGTCAGAGTCAATCAGCAAAGAGACTAAAGAAAGAAGAGAAGAGGAGAGAACGAGGAACAATAACAAAAGAAGGAGAAGAAGAAGAACAAGAACAAGAAGAACAAGAAGAACAAGAATACAGAACATAACCCAACAACCAACAACAAAGAAGAAAAACAAGCAAGAACGAAGAAGAACAAAGATACCGAGAAAAGAAGAAGAAGACGAAGAAGACGAAGCGAAAGGAGGAGAATGAATGGGTACCGTGCCTCCATGGACGGTTGGCATGGAACAAAATGTGTCCTCCTGATTTCTGAGAGGTGTGGCGCGCAGTCAAACCTTGGTTGCTCAACTCGACTTGACCGTCATAGAAAGAAGGCAACACCAGCCGCAGGCGGTATTCTGTTTGTTGGAGGACCCGCACATTGTACATTTAAATACAGGTACAATATTGGAATTGAATTGGCAAACGACAGACCTTTCACGAACGTCTTCCAAGTTGTGTTCGAGGTTTTCAAAGACAGATCAAGGTCCAGCCGGGTGGCTATCAGTTTCCATACACATTCTAACTCGCACAGCTCATGAAACGCGCTAGCGGTAAGACCTAGTCCAAGGATCACATCAGTGGGCACCATAAAGGTTATAACTTCGACCCATAGCTCCTTGGGTAAATCTGCAAAGCTCATCGTCCCGCTGTGGTTGTCACCGGGACAGGGTTGTCTGACCCCCCGGCTGTCTTTGTTGGTCGCCCTCGCTCCTCGTTGGTGTGTCTTTTTCTCTTCCTTTCTATTGAGTTTCTTCTCCATGTACTCCAACCTAATAGATATTATGATGTTCATGTCGACGTAACTCCAATGGCCTGGTTCAGTGAAAAAACAAAAAGAAAGATGGAATGTACAACGCGTTGGGAGAGGGGTGAGGAGGGGTGCGGCCCCAACGCTTCTGGATACACTGCACGCCGAAACGCAAAGAAGAACGAGAGCTCACCACAGGCGAGGGGTGAGAGATGGAAGGCAAACAAAAGCAAAGAAGAACCAAAAGCCCACAAGAGCGCAAAAAGTTTATAGCGTGGGCTAGTACGCCACTACTGCACAACATAGCACGCAAACAAAGATTCGGTCCGGTTGTAACCTATCGAGCAAAGGTTTGGTATCTGCCAACGCTGGTTCCATTGTTTTTTTTGTTTGTTTTTGATAAACATCCTCATCAACAAAACTATTTCTTTTTAAAACAAATCCAGATAAAGTTGCACGGAAGAAACGTAGGCATACATGTAACACGAGGAGGAATGGTCTACACCCAATCAAGGAACGGGTTGGAAGCCGGTGGCCGCTACGCTGGTCAAGGCTTTGCCTACTGGGTTCGCTCTCACGAACGCTACTTTGCCTCTCGTAGAGCCATTGCCATGCGACTATTCTTCCCAAACTTCCAGAGCAGCAGCCCAGTGGACTTTGTCATCTTTGGAGAGTGGTGTGGCAGGAACATCAACAATGGCGCCATTGTGTGTCGGTTGTGGCCTCGTTTCTTGGCAGTGTTCGCTATTCTCGTTGGTGAACAACTCATTATATGTCCTAAAAAGATCGAGCAAGTGATGTTAGCCCCAGCGGAAAAGGCAGAACCCACTCGACCGAACGATAAAGCAGAGGACGAGAAAGCTGAGGAAGGCATGACAGATGTTACAGACGGGAAACATAATACAAAAGAAAAAGAAGAAGAAGAAAGAGTAGAAGTTAACATCAACAAAGAAGAAAATGAAGATAAAGGAAATAAAGAATACAAAGCAGAAGAAGAAGAAGAAGAAGAAGAAGAAGAAGAACAAGAAGAAGAAGAAGAAGAAGAAGAGGATGAGGATGAGGAAGATGAAGAGAAGAACAATGGAGAGAAACCAAAGGACCTTTATGTGTTACCTTGGGCAACAAAGAAAGTTCAATTGGACTTCAGCGACTCTAATCAGATGTCCGCTCAGTTGGTAATGTCTTTTGCCCTGTTATTTGTTTATTCTCATTGTTCCTTCCTGATCACTTTGTTAACGTTGGTAACCTCTTTGTATCTTTTTTTTTTGTTTTGTTAAACAAGCCGTACATCAACAGAGTGGTGGAGTTGGTGGATCATGAGGACCCTTGGATCAAGCAAACGTTTGGACTTTCTGGTGTAGGAGAAGGCGTCGTATTTTACCCTGTCTCATTGGCGACCAACAACAAACGTGGCAGTAGTGGTGACATCAAGGATGGCATCCTCAGCAAATGTCTATTTGACAACTATCTCTTCAAAGTGAAGGGGCCAACTCACCAAGAACGGTCCCTTTCCTCTCCAGCAATGCTCAATCCAGAACACCTCAAGTCATTGACAGCATTCGTGGACACATTTGTAACCGGTCCTCGTCTACAACACGGACTAATGGAAATGAATGGTGGTGGCAGCGGCATGTTCCGACGTTCACAGGTGGACGACTTTGTGGAGTGGATGATAAGAGATGTTGAAAAAGAGAGTAAAGATGAAATGGCGGCAGCAGTTGAAGAGCAGAAATTCATGTGGGAGCAGGTGGAAAAGGAAGTTGAAAACAAGGCCAAGGCTTGGTACCTTGCTGGATTGGTGGAACAGACTGGGGAAAGAAGTGGCAGGGTGTTGACGAAAGAAAAGGAGAAAGAAGAAAAGGAAATCAGTCAAGAGAAGAAGCAAGCGCTGGAGAAAAAAAAGCAAAGGCGGAAGGTAAGGAGAGAACAAACGAGGAAAAGTTCTCCGCACAGCAAAGTAGCAGCAGAAGGCAAAGGAGAAAGTGAAGAAGAAGAAGAAGACGGAGACGAACAAAAGCAACCACCACGCAATGTCTTTGATCTTCTTGCCGAAGAAGAGGCTTGCTAGCACTGTTCTGGATTGCCCTTTTATTATAAGTACAAATACATCAAAGAAATTACAGTTTAAGAAGGACGACGACGACAACGACGACGAAGAAGAAGAAGAAGAAGAAGAAGAAGAAGAAGAAGAAGAAGAAGAAGAAGAAGAAGAAGAAGAAGAAGAAGGAAGAAGAAGAAGAAGAACAAGAACGAAGAAGAACGAAGAGGAAGAACGAAGAAGAACGAAGAAGAAGCAGGGGATTGGGATGGAAGATGAAAGCGGTCAAAGAGATAGAGCGAGAAGAGTTTAAATATCAACAACGACGGGTTGCCAGTAGGCAGTGTAACCATGATTACAAATGGCGGCATTCACAAAGGTGATGTCGTGAGCAGGGTCGTACACGGTGCCATGCGCCGAGTGAATGTGACCAGAGACAACAAGACGAGGGGCAGCCTTTTGCACGTACGTTGTAAGGGAAGAACAACCCAAACCACCATCCACAAAGCCATTGGCAGGGCCGTGGCTCACCACTATGTCCACCCAATCAACAACTTGTTGCTCTCCTTTCTGCTTTGCGTCGTCGTCTTCTTCTTTTTGTCCACGTAACTCAGGCGGAAGCATAGCCGCCAAATCAGTGTTGCCGCTCTGGTAACGACAGGGCCAGTAGAAGCGACTGCCAAAGATATGAACGACCTTATTGCCGCCAGAGGATGGAGCAGGAAAGCTGAGCTCGGCGCGTTCGTGAAGGAGAAAAGTGGCGTTGCTAAGGAGAGAGGCGGCTTGGCTGTTCCAGGGGGCATTTTGCTCGTGGTTACCAAAGACAACAACTTTGTGGGTGTGCGGCAGTTCTCCTAGCCATGTGTTGAGGTCCCTTATGTCCCGCTCTTTGCCAAAGTGAGTAAAGTCACCAGCGTGTATCAGTAGGTCTCCTTCTGGCACGTCCTGATGGCATTGTTTTTGTTTTTGTTTTTGTTTTTGTTTTTGTTTTTGTTGAGAAGGACGGAAGGGAAGCGGAGGAAGGAAAGGAAGGCAGAAGAAGAACCTTAATGCTGCGGTGGCAGCCGTGCGTATCGCTGATGCATACAACCCTCAGACCTAACTTTGGTCGCGCCTTAGCATTCGTGTTAGAGGGCACTTCCTCTGGCCTAGCCTCAGCACTTTGCATTCCTTTGGTGGTATGTGTGTGCAGTAGGGCACTTTGGGAACAGGTGTAGAAGTCCTAAACGACCAGCGTTTCAGTTCGCCTAGAAGTTAACAACTAACAGCCGAGCTCTCTTTTGTTGTTTAACGACGTTCTCATTTTCACTTTTTCGTGAAAGAAGTCTGGTCTATTATTTTTACCAAACATAAAGAGAAGGGCAAGGTTTTTCATAAACAGTTGAGCAGAACAGAACCTGTGAGCAAATGGGCGTTTGGTGGAGTTACCTGTTAGGAGGGCCTGCTGCTGCTGCCTCAAGCGAAGGTGCCGCGACTGCGCAATGCGACGAGAAGAAAACCGGCAGAGCTAGACTGCAGGCAGGCAATATGCAGTTCACCAAGCAAGAGAAAGACAAGTTCAAAGGACTGCCTGTTTACACCTCTCCAACCACTTGTTCTGTGGAAGATCTGACGGTTAACGTAGCAGAGCTGTTGTTGGAAGAGGATGACGAGAAAAAGGAGCACGCAGAGCAAAAGCTTTGCGAGCTGCTCTCTCAAAGGGGCTATTGCTTGCTGTCCTGCAGAGGAGATCAGCAGCTCCATGCTTGCTTGTTGGAACTCGTTCAGAAGAGAGAAAGCTTCTTCGCCTTGGAGCAGGAGCAGAAGGACAGCTTGAAGGTGTTTGATGAGATGGGCGTTGGCTTGAACAACGGCTACGTCGATGTGAAACCAAGGCGTGAATACTTGAAGGTATTGCTACCCTTTGCCTGTTGACGAGCCTCTGTGTTCACCTTCCTCCTTTTTATTGTCAATTTTATGACTTGGCTTTGTTCTGTTACAAACTGAACATTCAGCTGCGGTTATGCGACCCAGCGGAGTGGTGGCCAACAGGGATGGAAGGCTTCGAGGAGGCCTTTCGTGCCTCTCTTGAAGCTATGCACCAAATAGCATGGCGGTGTTTCCTGACAGTGGCCAACAGCCAGCAAGCCAATGGTAAACCTCTCATGAGGAGCACCGACATTGAAGCTGTTGCTGAGTTTACAAAAGAAAAGTCCAGCATTTCTCTTATCCATTACTACAAACAAGGTGAACAACACGTTGATGAACAAGGAAAGAAGGATGAGAGTGAAGAAGAGGAAGGCAAAGGTAAGCATAAAGAAGCAGAAAACGGGGACAAGGAAGAAGAAGCAAATGGAAGCAGCAAGGAAGCATCAGATAAAAAGGAAGATGTATGTAGCTTGCATACAGATACAGGCTTGCTTACCATTGGCGTGTCTTCTGATGTGCCTGGCTTACAAATATACGACAAAAAAGAACATGCTTGGATGCAAGTAGAATCCTGTTGCCAACCTTTGGATCTTGTACTCACCTTCACTATTATTTTTTTTTAACTTGCCACTTATGTTTGCTGTAACACTAGGTGATGTTTATTGGAGAGAAGTTACCATTGTTCTCAGGCAGTAAGACCTTTGAAGCAACACCTCATAGAGTACTTATTCCATATGCAATTGAACGAAGTACTGTTGTATTTTTGTTGGATGTTGCCAAGTAAAATAAAACTGTAATGTTTGTATGACTAGTATTGTAAAATGAGAACAGCATGACTGTAGAGACAAAGTATGAGACCCAAACTTAATGATGATGATACATAGAAACCCAAACTTGTAAATATGATGTTAAAAAAAACAATGAGAACTTATCTCTCTCTCTCTCTCTGTCTCTTTCTCAATACAACATTTATCTCAAGCCTCCTCATGCAGAATGCCCACTCTCAAGTTCCTGTAAAATAAGAACGGAAATGATAGCAAAGAGAGAAAACAACAAGAAAGGAGAAGTGAAAGAAAGAGGTGTTGGAAAACTCCAACATAGTAGCTCTTCGCTTCTTTTTGCTGACTTCTCCTTCCTGCCGTTGACCTTAGGAAACTTCTCATCTTCTCTTCTCCTTTCTTGATGTTTCCTTTTTCTCTGTCTTCTGTTTTATGCTTTAGGGTTAAGGGACCATTACCATTTTTGGTAAGAGCCTTTCTAGCTCACATTTAAAGTTACGATCTTGAACAAAGTATCCTTTTGAAGGGGAAAAGCTGTAGATAATGGGATTGTCAACCATTTTGCATGTGAATACAATGTGATGGAGCATTTGAAGCTGCAAAAAGCTGCGCCGACTGCACCGTTTTGGCGCAGCGGTGCCAATCAAATCTAGGACTTCGCGAATTATTGGCAGAAACAGCAGCCATTATGGAAAAATGTGATAGGATAGCAATTATTATAATGTATTTCAAGTAAAAAATAAAATAAAAAAGGTTTTTGTAGAATGAAATGTGCTCTTTCCAACGAACTTACTTTTAATAACATTAAATGCTATGGTGCGGAGAAATTAATTTTTTGAACCTCAAGCGGAATTTATCCCAAATAATCCATTCAAAATTGGGCATTTTTTGGCATTGTTGGCTTAAATACCAATAAGCAGAAAAAAAAGTAAAAGAAAGAAGAAAGAAACTGCAAGTGTGTGTGAAAGGGGATAAAGGGAAAAGCCACTCCCAAGGGAAAAAAACAAAAAAGCAAAAGTCAGGTGATAGTGGGCTTACAACCAAGTGCAAAGGTAAAGTATTTTATATGTACTTGTAGGGTTAGGGTTAGGGTTTAACCTCGAACTTTATTTTGAACCAAAGCCAAGTCAGTGACACAAGCCACTGCTTAGTTACAAGCTGTGATGCTCCACAACCATAGCCCAAGTCCGAAGACTAAGGGCGGCTGTTTGAGCACATAAAATGTCTCAAATATATGAAGAGACATCAAATGCACAATGACGGAGAGAGGAGTCCAGTTGAGAGAAGGAAAGCAAGAGAAAGGGACCTTTCACATTCCACAAAGTCGCTTTTGGTTTGTCTTTCAGTCACGACGACGATGAGTGTAAGCACGAGGGCCTTGTAGTCTGGTGTTGATGGAACTTTGTTGTTGCTGTTGTTGCTGCCAACTGGTCAATCCACGAAGTTGCACACAAGCCTTCCAAGCTAGTACGATGAGTGCCGTGCCTTTGGCCACATGTGTTGCCAGGGTAGTGAGATTACGGGCTTGGTACTTGGAGGCAAAGAGGGGATTGCGACTGACCACCTGCTGTATTGCATAGACGCGAAGGAACTTTTTGGCTGAGTGCTCAATGGCTCCAAGGCTGCTCATGATGAAGGGAGGCACTGTGGAGATGGCCCTGGCCCGGATAGCTGGTCCATACTTGGTTTTCTTTCGGTCAAAAGCGTCCTGAAGTACATCTTTCATGGAGGTCAAGGGTCGAGAGGGTGGAGCTTTGCTTCGCCAAGCTGTGACAGAGCAGTCAATAGCCTCGGCACGGGCTTGCAGGAAAAGGTCCGCTCGGATGGAGGCCAGGCGCCTTCTAGTAGGAGGAGGAGGGGGAGGAGCAGTAGCAGCGGCGGCGGCGATGGTAGCAGCAGCAGCAACAGTGATAGTAGTAGAAGAAGAAGAAGAAGAAGAAGAAGAAGAGGAAGAGGAAGAAGCGGAAGAGGAATAAGTCAGAGTGTGCTCATGGACAACCTGTTCGTGTGGCCTGAGGATGTTCCACAACTGCTTCACCAGCGCATCATGTCGGGCAGTTCTGAGTAGAGACAAAGATGGGCAGCGAAGGCAGTGAGTGATTGCATCGCTAAGGTCCGCACGGCAGAGCGGACAGGTCGTGTGTGCCTGGCTGGGGCTTTCCATGAGCTTGAGCTTGGCCAACACCAAGTAAAGGTCGTCCTTGATGAGGAGGTCCGGACGGCTGGGGATGGCTTGCATCCATCGACTGGTGCCCTCAGATACTGCCTCCAGAAAGGCAGGACGAAGAGCCGTGGGGCAGCGAACGCCTCGAAGGTGCTCGAATGCTTGCAACTCGTGGGGAGCATACATCCTCTTTTGCGCTCCTTTGGTCACAGCTCGGTCCAGGTTGGGTGGGAAGCTTCCTGTGATCCTCATGGCATCCAGCCAGTCAGCTGGGGTGACTGTGGTGTCCAAGAGCTCTGCCTTTTCAATGTCCTCACGGATAGAGGCTAGGATGTCGATGCTGTCATTAGAGCAAAGAAAGTCCCCATGGTGATGGTTGTTGTTGCCATCACGTCCACCATTGCCATCGCCACCGCCGCCGCCAAGTGGAGGTGGTACTTGTTGTTGCTGCTGCAGAGCGGCGAGGTACTTGGCTGCTGAGAAAAGGGAGGCTGAGAAGGCGTAAGGAGCCACTCCTCGGGAAGGAGCACTCGCCCTGAGCCCGAAGCCTCCCAGGCGGATGGGCGTGCGTAAGATGCCCTCCTGTAGGCTACCAGGCCGAATGTCAGTCCTCAGGAGCTGCGCCACTGCAGTGCGAATAGACTCGTCCCATTCCATCACATATCGGTGGCAGTGAGGCACGGTGCGCAGCCAGAAGGAAGGAACCGAGGCCAAGCACTGGCGAATGAGGAGCATACGAGCCTGAAGGGGCATGATCTCCGGCGTGACCTCTGCAGGGCTGAAGGCCAAGACCTGGAAGATCTTGCTGCCTTTTTCCCTCAAGACTTGCTCCACATAATTGCCCATAAACTCTGGAGTGCCCACTGGGACCCCAAGGATCTTGAGGCCGGCCCTGGTAACATCCAGCTCTTCCTCTGAGAGCACAGCCAGCCAGGACTCTAGCAACCGTGAGGGCGGCAAGGGAGGCATGGGTAACGGTGATGATGATGATGATGATGATGATGATGAAAAGGGTTCTTCTTCCTCTTCCATCACTGCTGCTGCTGCTGCTGTTGCTGCTGCTGCTTCTTCTTCTTCTTCTTCACTCATCATCATCATCGTTGTCGTCTCCTTCTCTTTTTCCTTCCCCTTTTTCTTCTCCTTCTCTGTGGATGATGAGGATGAGGATGATGAAGGTAAGGGAAGATGGGGAAGCCACAGCTTGCACTTGCGACGATTGAGGACCAGGCCGATGTCCCTGCCCTCTATCTCGATGATGCGCATAACTGTGGACAGGGTGACCTGTTCCCACATGGTGCCGTGGCCTGAGGCAAAGTCCACATTTATATCATCGATGTAGCCAAAGGTGGTGGTACCCTGGCACTCGGGAGAGCGACGCAGCGCCTCTAGGATGCTGCTGATGCCGACAGAGAAGAAAAAAGGACCAAGGACGTCTCCTTGCCTCACCCCAGCCTGGGAAGGAAGGATGTAAGTGCCCACCTGGTCCTTGAAGGCTGCGCTGAGGTAGAGCGGAGAGTCCTCCTTGTAGCTCCATGCAAAGAAGGCGCAGTAGTTGGGGGCCTGAAGGCAGAGCTGCCGGGCGATGTGAACCCTGCAGATGGCGTTGTAGGCATTGGAGAAGTCCGTGGAGAGGACCATGGAGGTCCTGCCAACCATGAAGCGCTCTCGAATGGCATGGGCCGGGATCTCAGCTCCTCCTGGAATGCCGACCCCGAACTGGCAGGGTCCCACGTACTGGCCCACATGCTCTGGCTTCATGTTAGGGTCTGCGGCCAGAAGCACCCTGCCGAACAGACGAAGGAAGGTCTCGCCCACTGCCACGGGTCGTACTCCATTCTGGCCGGGGGGAGGCTTGCGGAGGGCCACCAGCCTTGAGGCTGTCAAGGAGTCACGCAGGCCTAGAGTACCGCATGCTGCTCCTCTGGTCATCTCCAGGAGGAGCGTGAGGAAGCCTTCTCCTGCGCCATGTACCTTGGCAGTTTTGATCATCTCATATGTCCATCCGGAAGGGCCAGGAGCCACCCCACGAGGCAGGGCGTCAATGGCCTTGTCCACTTTGTCTATGTTGAGAAGATCCTCAGGCCAGAAGTTGGCAGGATGGGTGGGTGGGGGCAGGGGCCACTCTCTGTCCCTGTCCCTTGGGTTTGGCGGGTGGAGGGCTCTGAGCTTGTCCACCGTGTCTTGGTCCACTGGGGCGTTCTCAGCGGCAGCCAGTGTCTGTAGGGCCTTGGAGAGCAGGTTATTTTCTATCAGCTTCATGGCACGCTTGGCGTTACGATGTAGCCGTTGTTTTTGCTGTTGCTGCTGCTGATGTTGCAGTTGTGATGGTGGCAGCAGTGATGGTGATGATGGTGACGAGGTGGATGACAAGGTCCGTGCTGAGGATGGTGAGGAGGAGAAGGATGATGATGCTGATGGTAATGGTGGAGGAAGCATCTGAGGGAAACCCACACAAGGCGTGAGGCCTGCAGGTTCAGTGATGGTGGCAGCAGCGTTAGTGGCGGCGGCGGCGACGGTGATGAGGGCAACGGTATCTTGGCGGCAGCGGCGGCGGTGATGGCTACTGCTCATCGGCGTCCAAGAGTCACAAATATCACTTAGCTCTTCCAGCGTCTGTCACATTCGTGTGAGCTTGCTTCCTGCTGGAGCGTTGGCATGGACTGCAAAGGTACGAGCTGGTAGTTCCATAAGCACTTGAAGGACCTCGTGGTGAGCCCTGTAGTCCTCAGCAGCAAGCGTACGAAGCGCACAAGAGGAGATAGCCTTCAACGCTGCAGCCCAGTGTTGCTTCAAACGTGTTGGCACCATCTGAAGCCTTGCCTTTGGGTTGTACATGAGCCAGAGGACATGGACAGGGGCCTCCTGCAGGGGACCGGGCTGGGGGCTTGCCGGCCCCCCTCCTCTCCTGCCGGCACTACCTCCACGGGTGCTTCTGTTGCTACTGCCGCTGTCGCCGTTGCTGTTGTTGTAGTTGTTGCAGTAGGAGGGGTGGTGGTGATGGCTGTTGCTGCTGTTGTTGTTGTTGTTGTGGTGGTGGTTGTTGTTGTTGTTGTTGTTGTTGTTGCTACTTGGGGCGGCGGTGGCGGCGGCGGGAAGGACGGCGGCGGTGGTCGTTGTGGTCGTGGTCGTGGTCGTCGTCGTCGTCGTTGAGGTCCTCCTCCTGGCGGCGGCGACGGCGGCGGTGGCGGCAGCGGCAGCAGCAGCAGCAGTTGTTGTTGTTGCTGTTGTTGTTGTTCTTGCTGCTGCTGCTGTTGTTGTTGTTGCTGCTGCTGCTTCCTCCTCCTTATCGCCGTCGTTGTTGTTGCTGTCGCTGTTGTTGCTGCTGCTTCTGCTGCTGCTGCTGGTTCTTCCTTCTTCTTCGTTTGCTTTTTTTAGGGTTAGGGTTAGGGTTAGGGTTAGGGTTAGGGTTAGGGTTAGGGTTAGGGTTAGGGTTAGGGTTAGGGTCCCTCCATCGGTGGAACTGCCACCCTCTGTCCAGGCGAGAAAGCCCAAGCGTATTGCCAAAAGAACCAACCCGAGTGGCAAGCGTGTCGCAAAGCGAAAAAATGCAACCACGTCTTCTTCTTCTGCCTCCTCTTCCTCTTCCTCAAAGCCTAAGGCTACCCCTAAGTCGGCCAACAGCAAGAACATACTGGTAGCTGATGTGCTTTGGGATAAGGCTTTCCATCATTTCCAACAAGCCCATCAGTTGTGCTTTTCAGCGGCGGGCACCCCTTCCATCCTCACCAGACTCGTTTGCAAGCATCTTGCGCTGCTTTCTTCTTCTCTACAAAAAGAGGAGCGGTTCCAGAGCTTGGCCCACTTGGACTCCTCCTTTGGCGTTACGTTTGTACATAGAATGCAAGACAGGAACCTCCGCCTCCGCCGCATGGCCAACGAAGAAAAAGCAAACTCGGAAGAGGTGGATGTGGACGTTCTCAGTTCCATGTTTTCTTCGCTTTCCACCTGTGAGGGAGGCACAGAAGAAACGGAAGAAGAAATAAGGGCAATGCTATGCTTCCTCCGCGAAGACGTGCACGTGCTTCCGGACGATTGGACCGTTTGCAGTCTTTCTCTCTTCTCCAGCGAGCAAGACGACTTTAGCAACGGCCATCAAAGAAAGAGCTCCCATCTTCTTCTTTCCCGACACCAAGCCAATCGTTCTCCCATCGTTGCACGTATTCCACTCTCGACAACGAATGTAGAAGGAGAACCAATGTCAACATTGCAGCAACACTTGAAAGAGTTTGAGGACATCATGGCGGAAAGCCAGAAGAGCACCGACGCCAGCAGCCTGCAGCTCACCACGGACAGCGAAAAGCGGGGTTGGTGGCGCAGGCGCAAAAAGCTGGATCAACGCATGCAACATCTTCTTTACTCCATCGAGGAAGAGTGGCTTGGCCACTGGAAGGTATTTATTCTTTATTTTATATTTTTATTTTATTTGTTCGCTCAATCCTATTCCTTTTGCCTCCTCGGAAAAAAAAGTGTTTGCTGCTCGGCTCTTTACGATTGCAGGAAGATGATGGCAAGTGCAACAAGAAGGCGGCTACGTTGGCCGAAAGATTAGCCTCTTTATTCAGCGAAGCGGCGGAGGAAGCCATTTCTGTGGCGTTGGATGAAGAGCTCTTTCGGGTGTGTTTTGCCTCCATTCCCGAGTTGGCTGAGGAGCAAGGAGTCGAGTGCCTCATCCATGTTTTGGGATGGAAGCCAAACCGTGTAAATGAAGCATCAAGAGCAAAACTGACCAAATTCTGGCAAGAAATGAACCAGGAATACATCGAAGTGATGCCATTAGTTGAAGAGGAAGAGCTCAGGTTAGTGTCCATTCTCTTTATTTTTAAACTGCCTCTCACTTCCTCCCTCCATTTATGATGACAGCGACAGGAATCCTGTGTTCTTGATTCTGGACAAGGACTTGCAGCACCTGCCATGGGAATGCATTCCCATCATGGTGAACAGGGCGGTGGCCCGAGTCCCCTCCATTCGCTTCCTCGCTCAGCATTCCAACAATAAAGATCGGCTCTTCATCGACGGCATTCGGTCAGACAACACACGGTACCTGCTGAACCCCAGCCAAGACTTGCCCAAGACCCAAAAGACATTTAAGCCTTACTTCGAACGGTTCGTGCTATTTATCACTTCTCTCGTGTAAAATCATCTCCGAAACGCTCACCATTTCTCTGCTTTACCGCTCTTTATCAGGCAAAAGGGCTGGCGCGGTATAACAGGCGAAGTGCCCACTGAAGATCAGTTTCGAGAGATGCTCACGGAAAGCGATTTATTCATGTAAGCGCCTCCTTTCTTTCTTTCATCTTTCATTTCCACTCTGTGTAACAAAAAAAAAATTCTTCCAGCTATTGTGGACACAGCACAGGCGAGCGGTACCTCAATGCTGTACATTTGCAAAACTTGCAGAGGTGCGCTGTGACCTTGCTGATGGGCTGCAGCAGCGGCAAGTTAGCCCCCAGTGGTGCTTTTGAGCCCATGGGCGTCGTCCTAAACTATCTTTTGTGTGGCTGGTAATTGTTCTTCCTTTGCTCTTTTCTTCTTCTTGTTCTTCTTGTTCTTGTTCTTCTTCTTCTTTTTCTTCAGTCTC